>JAHLWY010000536.1:0-27886 GCA_020002185.1 Paraescarpia echinospica
ATGATCTTACCCCAAATAGATGTCCTGCACACTAAAAATCTTCACGAAGGCTAGACTGATATCAAGCAACACACACATCTAGATTAACCACAAAGGGGAATGTATGTTATACCCTTTCATCTCCGTCACGTAAGTTACAAAAAAACAGTACGTAAGTTATGGGTGTGAAAACTCATTCCCATTTGATGTTTTATCTTGTCTAATGCAGTAGTACATTCAGTATTCACGAGACAAACATGTCCCACGTCAAAGTGTTTGAGAAAAACTCACGCATATCACACAAAAACAGTATTTTCAAGTGCACTCTTTCGGCGGACGGATCGTTAATATGGTCTTACCCCAAATAGATGTCCTGCATACTACAAATCTTCACGAAGGCTAGACTGATATCCAGCAACACACACAACTAGATTAACCACAAATAGGAATGTATGTTACCCTTTCATCTCCGTCACGTAAGTTACAAGAAAATAGTACGTAAGTTATGGGTGTGAAAACTCAATCCCATTTGATGTTTTATCTTGTCTAATTCAGTATTCACGAGACAAACATGTCCCACGTCAAAGTGTTTGAGAAAAACTGACGCATATCACACCAAAACGGTATTTTCAAGTGCACTCTTTCGGCGGATGGATCCTTAATATGGTCTTACCCCAAATAGATGTCCTGCATACTACAAATCTCCATGAAGGCTAGACTGATATCATGCAACACACACATCTAGATTAACCACAAAGAGGAATGTATGTTACCCTTTCATCTCCGTCACGTAAGTTACAAGAAAATAGTACGTAAGTTATGGGTTTTAAAACTCAATCCCATTTGATGTTTTATCTTGTCTAATTCAGTATTCACGAGACAAACATGTCCCACGTCAAAGTGTTTGAGAAAAACTGACGCATATCACAATCAAAACGGTATTTTCAAGCAACCCATTCGGCGTGGACGGATCTCAGCATGATCTACCCCAACAGATGTCCTGCATAATAAAAAATCTCAGTGCTGTAGACTGACATCGCTGCACAGATCTAGATTAACCAAAGGTAGTTACCTTCACATCTCCAGTCGTGTTAAAAAAAACAGTAATGGTAAGTTATGGGTGTGAAAACTCAATCCCATTTGATGTTTTATCTTGTCTAATTCAGTATTCATGAGACAAACATGTCCCACGTCAAAGTGTTTGAGAGAAAGAGAAACTGACGCATATCACACCAAAACGGTATTTTCAAGTGCACTCTTTCGGCGGACGGATCCTTAATATGGTCTTACCCCAAATAGATGTCCTGCATACTACAAATCTTCACGAAGGCTAGACTGATATCAAGCAACACACACATCTAGATTAACCACAAAGGGGAATGTATGTTACCTTTTCATCTCCGTCACGTAAGTTACAAGAAAATAGTACGTAAGTTATGGGTGTGAAAACTTATTCCCATTTGATGTTTTATCTTGTCTAATGCAGTAGTACATTCAGTATTCACGAGACAAACATGTCCCACGTCAAAGTGTTTGAGAAAATCTCACGCATATCACACAAAAACAGTATTTTCAAGTGCACTCTTTCGGCGGACGGATCGTTAATATGGTCTTACCCCAAATAGATGTCTTGCATACTACAAATCTTCACGAAGGCTAGACTGATATCCAGCAACACACACAACTAGATTAAACACAAATAGGAATGTATGTTACACTTTCATCTCCGTCACGTAAGTTACAAGAAAATAGAACGTAAGTTATGGGTGTGAAAACTCAATCCCATTTGATGTTTTATCTTGTCTAATTCAGTATTCACGAGACAAACATGTCCCACGTCAAAGTGTTTGAGAAAAACTGACGCATATCACACCAAAACGGTATTTTCAAGTGCACTCTTTCGGCGGACGGATCCATAATATGGTCTTACCCCAAATATATGTCCTGCATACTACAAATCTCCATGAAGGCTAGACTGATATCATGCAACACACACATCTAGATTAACCACAAAAAGGAATGTATGTTACCCTTTCATCTCCGTCACGTAAGTTACAAGAAAATAGTACGTAAGTTATGGGTGTGAAAACTCAATCCCATTTGATGTTTTATCTTGTCTAATTCAGTATTCACGAGACAAACATGTCCCACGTCAAAGTGTTTGAGAAAAACTGACGCATATCACACCAAAACGGTATTTTCAAGTGCACTCTTTCGGCGGACGGATCCTTAATATGGTCTTTCCCCAAATAGATGTCCTGCATACTACAAATCTTCACGAAGGCTAGACAGATATCATGCAACACACACATCTAGATTAACCACAAAGAGGAATGTATGTTACCCTTTCATCTCCGTCACGTAAGTTACAAGAAAATAATACGTAAGTGATGGGTGTGAAAACTTATTCCCATTTGATGTTTTATTTTGTCTAATGCAGTAGTACATTCAGTATTCACGAAACAAACATGTCCCATGTCAAAGTGTTCGAGAAAAACTCACGCATATCACACCAAAACGGTATTTTCAAGTGCACTCTTTCGGCGGACGGATCCTTAATATGGTCTTTCCCCAAATAGATGTCCTGCATGCTGCAAATCGTCAACAATGCTAAACTGATATCAAGCTACTCACACATCTAGATTAACAACAAATAGGAATGTATGTTACCCTTTCATCTCCGTCACGTAAGTTACAAGAAAATAGTACGTAAGTTATGGGTGTGAGAACTCATTCCCATTTGATGTTTTATATTGACTAATGCAGTAGTACATTCAGTATTCACGAAACAAACATGTCCCTTGTCAAAGTGTTCGAGAAAAACTCACGCATATCACACCAAAACGGTATTTTCAAGTGCACTCATTCGGCGGAAGGATCCTTAATATGGTCTTACCCCAAATAGATGTCCTGCATACTAAAAATCTTCACGAAGGCTAGATTGATATCAAGCAACACACACATCTAGATTAACCACAAAGGGGAATGTATGTTACCCTTTCATCTCCGTCACGTAAGTTACAAGAAAACAGTACGAAAGTTATGGGTGTGAAAATTAATTCCCATTTGATGTGCTATCTTGTCTAAAGCAGTAGTACATCCAGTATTCACGAGACAAACATGTCCCACGTCAAAGTGTTTGAGAAAACTCACGCATATCACACAAAAACGGTATTTTCAAGTGCACTCTTTTGGCGGACGGATCTTTAATATGGTCTTACCCCAAATATATGTTCTGCAAACTACAAATCTTCACGAAGGCTAGACTGATATCCAGCAACACACACAACTAGATTAACCACAAATAGGAATGTATGTTACCCTTTCATCTCCGTCACGTAAGTTACAAGAAAATAGTACGTAAGTTATGGGTGTGAAAACTCAATCCCATTTGATGTTTTATCTTGTCTAATTCAGTATTCACGAGACAAACATGTCCCACGTCAAAGTGTTTGAGAAAAACTGACGCATATCACACCAAAACGGTATTTTCAAGTGCACTCTTTCGGCGGACGGATCCTTAATATGGTCTTACCCCAAATAGATGTCCTGCATAATACAAATCTTCACGAATGCTAGACTGATATCATGCAACACACACATCTAGATTAACCACAAAGGGGAATGTATGTTACCCTTTCATCTCCGTCACCTAAGTTACAAGAAAATAGTACGTAAGTTATTGGTGTGAAAACTCATTCCCATTTGATGTTTTATATTGACTAATGCAGTAGTACATTCAGTATTCACGAAACAAACATGTCCCATGTCAAAGTGTTCAAGAAAAACTCACGCATATCACACCAAAACGGTATTTTCAAGTGCACTCATTCGGCGGACGGATCCTTAATATGATCTTACCCCAAATAGATGTCCTGCATACTAAAAATCTTCACGAAGGCTAGACTGATATCAAGCAACACACACATCTAGATTAACCACAAAGGGGAATGTATGTTACCCTTTCATCTCCGTCACGTAAGTTACAAGAAAATAGTACGTAAATTATGGGTGTGAAAACTTATTGCCATTTGATGTTTTATCTCGTCTAATGCAGTAGTACATTCAGTATTCACGAAAAAAACAAGTCCCATGTCAAAGTGTTCGAGAAAAACTCACGCATATCACACCAAAACGGTATTTTCAAGTGCACTCTTTCGGCGGACGGATCCTTAATATGGTCTTTCCCCAAATAGATGTCCTTCATGCTGCAAATCTTCAAGAATGCTAAACTGATATCAAGCTACACACACATCTAGATTAACAACAAATGGGAATGTATGTTACCCTTTCATCTCCGTCACGTAAGTTACAAGAAAATAGTACGTAAGTTATGGGTGTGAAAACTCATTCCCATTTGATGTTTTATATTGACTAATGCAGTAGTACATTCAGTATTCACGAAACAAACATGTCCCATGTCAAAGTGTTCGAGAAAAACTCACGCATATCACACCAAAACGGTATTTTCAAGTGCACTCATTCGGCGGACGGATCCTTAATATGGTCTTACCCCAAATAGATGTCCTGCATACTAAAAATCTTCACGAAGGCTAGACTGATATCAAGCAACACACACATCTAGATTAACCACAAAGGGGAATGTATGTTACCCTTTCATCTCCGTCACGTAAGTTACAAGAAAACAGTACGAAAGTTATGGGTGTGAAAATTCATTCCCATTTGATGTGCTATCTTGTCTAAAGCAGTAGTACATTCAGTATTCACGAGACAAACATGTCCCACGTCAAAGTGTTTGAGAAAACTCACGCATATCACACAAAAACTGTATTTTCAAGTGCACTCTTTCGGCGGACGGATCTTTAATATGGTCTTACCCCAAATAGATGTCCTGCATACTACAAATCTTCACGAAGGCTAGACTGATATGAAGCAACACACACACAACTAGATTAACCACAAATAGGAATGTATGTTACCCTTTCATTTCCGTCACGTAAGTTACAAGAAAATAGTACGTAAGTTATGGGTGTGAAAACTCAATCCCATTTGATGTTTTATCTTGTCTAATTCAGTATTCACGAGACAAACATGTCCCACGTCAAAGTGTTTGAGAAAAACTGACGCATATCACACCAAAACGGTATTTTCAAGTGCACTCTTTCGGCGGACGGATCCTTAATATGGTCTTACCCCAAATAGATGTCCTGCATACTACAAATCTTCACGAAGGCTAGACTGATATCAAGCAACACACACATCTAGATTAACCACAAAGGGGAATGTATGTTACCCTTTCATCTCCGTCACGTAAGTTACAAGAAAACAGTACGTAAGTTATGGGTGTGAAAACTCATTCCCATTTGATGTTTATCTTGTCTAATGCAGTAGTACATTCAGTATTCACGAGACAAACATGTCCCACGTCAAAGTGTTTGAGAAAAACTCACGCATATCACACCAAAACGGTATTTTCAAGTGCACTCTTTCGGCGGACGGATCTTTAATATGGTCTTACCCCAAATAGATGTCCTGCATACTACAAATCTTCACGAAGGCTAGACTGATATCAAGCAACACACACAACTAGATTAACCACAAATAGGAATGTATGTTACCCTTTCATCTCCGTCACGTAAGTTACAAGAAAATAGTACGTAAGTTATGGGTGTGAAAACTCAATCCCATTTGATGTTTTATCTTGTAATGCAGTAATTCAGTATTCACGAGACAAACATGTCCCACGTCAAAGTGTTTGAGAAAAACTGACGCATATCACACCAAAACGGTATTTTCAAGTGCACTCTTTCGGCGGACGGATCCTTAATATGGTCTTACCCCAAATAGATGTCCTGCATACTACAAATCTTCAAGAAGGCTAGACTGATATCAAGCAACACACACATCTAGATTAACCACAAATAGGAATGTATGTTACCCTTTCATCTCCGTCACGTAAGTTACAAGAAAATAGTACGTAAGTTATGGGTGTGAAAACTCAATCCCATTTGATGTTTTATCTTGTCTAATTCAGTATTCACGAGACAAACATGTCCCACGTCAAAGTGTTTGAGAAAAACTGACGCATATCACACCAAAACGGTATTTTCAAGTGCACTCTTTCGGCGGACGGATCCTTAATACGGTCTTACCCCAAATAGATGTCCTGCATACTACAAAACTCCATGAAGGCTAGACTGATATCATGCAACACACACATCTAGATTAACCACAAAGAGGAATGTATGTTACCCTTTCATCTCCGTCACGTAAGTTACAAGAAAATAGTACATAAGTTATGGGTGTGAAAACTCATTCCCATTTGATGTGTTATCTTGTCTAATGCAGTAGTACATTCAGTATTCACGAGACAAACATGTCCCACGTCAAAGTGTTTGAGAAAAACTGACGCATATCTCACCAAAACGGTATTTTCAAGTGCACTCTTTCGGCGGACGGATCCTTAATATAGTCTTATCCCAAATAGATGTCCTGCATACTACAAATCTTCACGAAGGCTAGATTGATATCAAGCAACACACACATCTAGATTAAACACAAAGGGGAATGTATGTTACCCTTTCATCTCCGTCACGTAAGTTACAAGAAAATAGTACGTAAATTATGGGTGTGAAAACTTATTGCCATTTGATGTTTTATCTCGTCTAATGCAGTAGTACATTCAGTATTCACGAAAAAAACAAGTCCCATGTCAAAGTGTTCGAGAAAAACTCACGCATATCACACCAAAACGGTATTTTCAAGTGCACTCTTTCGGCGGACGGATCCTTAATATGGTCTTTCCCCAAATAGATGTCCTTCATGCTGCAAATCTTCAAGAATGCTAAACTGATATCAAGCTACACACACATCTAGATTAACAACAAATGGGAATGTATGTTACCCTTTCATCTCCGTCACGTAAGTTACAAGAAAATATTACGTAAGTTATGGGTGTGAAAACTCATTCCCATTTGATGTTTTATATTGACTAATGCAGTAGTACATTCAGTATTCTCGAAACAAACATGTCCCATGTCAAAGTGTTCGAGAAAAACTCACGCATATCTCACCAAAACGGTATTTTCAAGTGCACTCATTCGGCGGACGGATCCTTAATATGATCTTACCCCAAATAGATGTCCTGCATACTATAAATCTTCACGAAGGCTAGACTGATATCAAGCAACACACACATCTAGATTAACCACAAAGGGGAATGTATGTTACCCTTTCATCTCCGTCACGTAAGTTACAAAAAAACAGTACGTAATTTATGGGTGTGAAAACTCATTCCCATTTGATGTTTTATCTTGTCTAATGCAGTAGTACATTCAGTATTCACGAGACAAACATGTCCCACATCAAAGTGTTTGAGAAAAACTCACGCCTATCACACAAAAACGGTATTTTCAAGTGCACTCTTCCGGCGGACGGATCGTTAATATGATCTTACCCCAAATAGATGTCCTGCATACTACAAATCTTCACGAAGGCTAGACTGATATCAAGCAACACACACACAACTAGATTAACCACAAATAGGAATGTATGTTACCCTTTCATCTCCGTCACGTAAGTTACAAGAAAATAGTACGTAAGTTATGGGTGTGAAAACTCAATCCCATTTGATGTTTTATCTTGTCTAATTCAGTATTCACGAGACAATCATGTCCCACGTCAAAGTGTTTGAGAAAAACTGACGCATATCACACCAAAACGGTATTTTCAAGTGCACTCTTTCGGCGGACGGATCCTTAATACGGTCTTACCCCAAATAGATGTCCTGCATACTACAAAACTCCATGAAGGCTAGACTGATATCATGCAACACACACATCTAGATTAACCACAAAGAGGAATGTATGTTACCCTTTCATCTCCGTCACGTAAGTTACAAGAAAATAGTACGTAAGTTATGGGTGTTAAAACTCAATCCCATTTGATGTTTTATCTTGTCTAATTCAGTATTCACGAGACAAACATGTCCCACGTCAAAGTGTTTGAGAAAAACTGACGCATATCACACCAAAACGGTATTTTCAAGTGCACTCTTTCGCCGGACGGATCCTTAATATGGTCTTTCCCCAAATAGATGCCCTGCATACTACAAATCTTCACGAAGGCTAGACAGATATCATGCAACACACACATCTAGATTAACCACAAAGAGGAATGTATGTTACCCTTTCATCTCCGTCACGTAAGTTACAAGAAAACAGTACGTAAGTTATGGGTGTGAAAACTCATTCCCATTTGATGTGTTATCTTGTCTAATGCAGTAGTACATTCAGTATTCACGAGACAAACATGTCCCACGTCAAAGTGTTTGAGAAAAACTGACGCATATCTCACCAAAACGGTATTTTCAAGTGCACTCTTTCGGCGGACGGATCCTTAATATGGTCTTATCCCAAATAGATGTCCTTCATGCTGCAAATCTTCAAGAATGCTAAACTGATATCAAGCTACACACACATCTAGATTAACAACAAATGGGAATGTATGTTACCCTTTCATCTCCGTCACGTAAGTTACAAGAAAATAGTACGTAAGTTATGGGTGTGAAAACTCATTCCCATTTGATGTTTTATATTGACTAATGCAGTAGTACATTCAGTATTCACCAAACAAACATGTCCCATGTCAAAGTGTTCGAGAAAAACTCACGCATATCACACCAAAACGATATTTTCAAGTGCACTCATTCGGCGGACGGATCCTTAATATGATCTTACCCCAAATAGATGTCCTGCATACTAAAAATCTTCACGAAGGCTAGACTGATATCAAGCAACACACACATCTAGATTAAACACAAAGGGGAATGTATGTTACCCTTTCATCTCCGTCACGTAAGTTACACAAAAACAGTACGTAAGTTATGGGTGTGAAAACTCATTCCCACTTGATGTTTTATCTAATGCAGTAGTACATTCAGTATTCACGAGACAAACATGTCCCACATCAAAGTGTTTGAGAAAAACTGACGCATATCACACCAAAACGGTATTTTTAAGTGCACTCTTTCGGCGGACGGATCCTTAATACGGTATTACCCCAAATAGATGTCCTGCATACTACAAATCTCCATGAAGGCTAGACTGATATCATGCAACACACACATCTAGATTAACCAGAAAGAGGAATGTATGTTACCCTTTCATCTCCGTCACGTAAGTTACAAGAAAATAGTACATAAGTTATGGGTGTGAAAACTCAATCCCATTTGATGTTTTATCTTGTCTAATTCAGTATACACGAGACAAACATGTCCCACGTCAAAGTGTTTGAGAAAAACTGACGCATATCTCACCAAAACGGTATTTTCAAGTGCACTCTTTCGGCGGACGGATCCTTAATATGGTCTTACCCCAAATAGATGTCCTGCATATTATAAATCTTCACGAAGGCTAGACTGATATCAAGCAACACTCACATCTAGATTAACCACAAAGGGGAATGTATGTTACCCTTACATTATCGTCACGTAAGTTTCAAGAAAATCGTACGTAAGTTATGGGTGTGAAAACTCATTCCCATTTGATGTGTTATGTTGTCTAATGCAGTAGTACATTAAGTATCCACGAAACAAACATGTCCCATGTCAAAGTGTTCGAGAAAAACTCACGTACATCACACCAAAACGGTATTTTCAAGTGAACTCTTTCAGCGGACGGATCCTTAATATGGTCTTATCCCAAATAGATGTCCTGCATGCTACAAATCTTCACGAAGGCTAGACTGATATCAAGCAACACACGCAACTAGATTAACCACAAAGGGGAATTAATGTTACCCTTTCATCTCCGTCACGTAAGTTACAAGAAAATAGTTCGTAAGTTATTGGTGTGAAACCTCATTCCCATTTGATGTTTTATGTTGTCTAATGCAGTAGTACATTCAGTATTCAAGAGACAAACATGTCCCATGTCAAGATGTTCGAGAAAAACTCACGCATATCACATCAAAACGATATTTTCAAGTGCACTCATTCGGAGACGGATCCTCCTTAATATGGTCTTACCTCAAATAGATGTCCTGCATACTACAAATCTTCATGAAGGCTAGACTGATATCATGCAACACACACATCTAGATTAACCACAAAGAGGAATGTATGTTACCCTTTCATCTCCGTCACGTAAGTTACAAGAAAATAGTACGTAAGTTATGGGTGTGAAAACTCAATCCCATTTGATGTTTTATCTTGTCTAATTCAGTATTCACGAGACAAACATGTCCCACGTCAAAGTGTTTGAGAAAAACTGACGCATATCACACCAAAACGGTATTTTCAAGTGCACTCTTTCGGCGGACGGATCCTTAATATGGTCTTTCCCCAAATAGATGTCCTGCATACTACAAATCTTCACGAAGACTAGACAGATATCATGCAACACACACATCTAGATTAACCACAAAGAGGAATGTATGTTACCCTTTCATCTCCGTCACGTAAGTTACAAGAAAATAGTACGTAAGTTATGGGTGTGAAAACTTATTCCCATTTGATGTTTTATCTTGTCTAATGAAGTAGTACATTCAGTATTCACGAAACAAACATGTCCCATATCAAAGTGTTCGAAAAAAACTCACGCATATCACACCAAATCGGTATTTTCAAGTGCACTCTTTCGGCGGACGGATCCTTGATATGGTCTTTCCCAAAATAGATGTCCTGCATGCTGCAAATCGTCAAGAATGCTAAACTGATATCAAGCTACAAACACATCTAGATTAATAACAAATGGGAATGTATGTTACCCTTTCATCTCCGTCACGTAAGTTACAAGAAAATAGTACGTAAGTTATGGGTGTGAAAACTCATTCCCATTTGATGTTTTATCTTGTCTAATGCAGTAGTACATTCAGTATTCACGTGACAAACATGTCCCACGTCAAAATGTTTGAGAAAAACTCACGCATATCACACAAAAACGGTATTTTGAAGTGCACTCTTTCGTCGGACGGATCGTTAATATGGTCTTACCCCAAATAGATGTCCTGCATACTACAAATCTTCACGAAGGCTAGACTGATATCCACCAACACACACAACTAGATTAACCAAAAATAGGAATGTATGTTACCCTTTCATCTCCGTCACGTAAGTTACAAGAAAATAGCACGTAAGTTATGGGTGTGAAAACTCAATCCCATTTGATGTTTTATCTTGTTTAATTCAGTATTCACGAGACAAACATGTCCCACGTCAAAGTGTTTGAGAAAAACTGACGCATATCTCACCAAAACGGTATTTTCAAGTGCACTCTTTCGGCGGACGGATCCTTAATATGGTCTTACCCCAAATAGATGTCCTCCATACTACATATCTTCACGAAGGCTAGACAGATATCAAGCAACACACACATCTAGATTAACCACAAAGGGGAATGTATGTTACCCTTTCATCTCCGTCACGTAAGTTACAAGAAAATAGTACGTAAGTTATGGGTGTGAAAACTTATTCCCATTTGATGTTTTATCTTGTCTAATGCAGTAGTACATTCAGTATTCACGAAACAAACATGTCCCATATAAAAGTGTTCGAGAAAAACTCACGCATATCACACCAAAACGGTATTTTCAAGTGCACTCTTTCGGCGGACGGATCCTTAATATGGTCTTTCCCCAAATAGATGTCCTGCATGCTGTAAATCGTCAAGAATGCTAAACTGATATAAAGCTACACACACATCTAAATTAACAACAAATGGGAATGTATGTTACCCTTTCATCTCCGTCACGTAAGTTACAAGAAAATAGTACATAAGTTATGGGTGTGAAAACTGAATCCCATTTGATGTTTTATCTTGTCTAATTCAGTATTCACGAGACAAACATGTCCCACGTCAAAGTGTTTGAGAAAAACTGACGCATATCACACCAAAAAGGTATTTTCAAGTGCACTCTTTCGGCGGACGGATCCTTATTATGGTCTTTCCCCAAATAGATGTCCTGCATACTACAAACCTTCACGAAGGCTAGACAGATATCATGCAACACACACATCTAGA
The DNA here is from genome assembly GCA_020002185.1 of Paraescarpia echinospica. Taxonomy (NCBI): domain Eukaryota; kingdom Metazoa; phylum Annelida; class Polychaeta; order Sabellida; family Siboglinidae; genus Paraescarpia; species Paraescarpia echinospica. Next base: position 11,961 of record JAHLWY010000536.1, read on the forward strand.
TTAACCACAAAGAGGAATGTATGTTACCCTTTCATCTCCGTCACGTAAGTTACAAGAAAACAGTACGTAAGTTATGGGTGTGAAAACTCATTCCCATTTGATGTGTTATCTTGTCTAATGCAGTAGTACATTCAGTATTCACGAGACAAACATGTCCAACGTCAAAGTGTTTGAGAAAAACTCACGCATATCACACGAAAACGGTTTTTTCAAGTGCACTCTTTCGGCGGACGGATCTTTAATATGGTATTACCCCAAATAGATGTCCTGCATACTACAAATCTTGACGAAGGCTAGACTGATATCCAGCATCACACACAACTAGATTAACCACAAATAGGAATGTATGTTACCCTTTCATCTCCGTCACGTAAGTTACAAGAAAATAGTACGTAAGTTATGGGTGTGAAAACTCAATCCCATTTGATGTTTTATCTTGTCTAATTCAGTATTCACGAGACAATCATGTCCCACGTCAAAGTGTTTGAGAAAAACTGACGCATATCACACCAAAACGGTATTTTCAAGTGCACTCTTTCGGCGGACGGATCCTTAATACGGTCTTACCCCAAATAGATGTCCTGCATACTACAAATCTCCATGAAGGCAAGACTGATATCATGCAACACACACATCTAGATTAACCACAAAGTGGAATGTATGTTACCCTTTCATCTCCGTCACGTAAGTTACAAGAAAATAGTACATAAGTTATGGGTGTGAAAACTCAATCCCATTTGATGTTTTATCTTGTCTAATTCAGTATTCAAGTGACAAACATGTCCCACGTCAAAGTGTTTGAGAAAAACTGACGCATATCACACCAAAACGGTATTTTCAAGTGCACTCTTTCGGCGGACGGATCCTTAATATGGTCTTTCCCCATATAGATGTCCTGCATACTACAATTCTTCACGAAGGCTAGACAGATATCATGCTACACACACATCTAGATTAACCACAAAGAGGAATGTATGTTACCCTTTCATCTCCGTCACGTAAGTTACAAGAAAACAGTACGTAAGTTATGGGTGTGAAAACTCATTCCCATTTGATGTGTTATCTTGTCTAATGCAGTAGTACATTCAGTATTCACGAGACAAACATGTCCCACGTCAAAGTGTTTGAGAAAAACTGACGCATATCACACCAAAATGGTATTTTCAAGTGCACTCTTTCGCGGACGGATCCTTAATATGGTCTTTCCCCAAATAGATATCCTGCATACTATAAATCTTCACGAAGGTTAGACTGATATCAAGCACACATCTAGATTAACCGCAAAGGGGAATGTTTGTTACCCTTTCATCTCGTCACGTAAGTTACAAGAAAATAGTACGTAAGTTATGGTGTGAAAACTCATTCCCATTTGATGTTTTATCTTGTCTAATGCAGTAGTACATTCAGTATTCTCGAAACAAACATGTCCCATCACAAAGTGTTCGAAAAAACTCACGCATATCACACAAACGGTATTTTCAAGTGCACTCTTTCGCGGACGGATCCTAATATGGTCTTACCCCAAATTGATGTCCTTCATGCTGCAAATCTTCAAATGCTAACCTGATATCAAGCTACACACACATCTAGATTAACAACAAATGGGAATGTATGTTACCCTTTCATCTCCGTCACGTAAGTTACAAGAAAATAGTACGTAAGTTATGGGTGTGAAAACTCATTCCCATTTGATGTTTTATATTGACTAATGCAGTAGTACATTCAGTATTCTCGAAACAAACATGTCCCATGTCAAAGTGTTTGAGAAAAACTGACGCATATCACACCAAAAAGGTATTTTCAAGTGCACTCTTTCGGCGGACGGATCCTTATTATGGTCTTTCCCCAAATAGATGTCCTGCATACTACAAACCTTCACGAAGGCTAGACAGATATCATGCAACACACACATCTAGATTAACCACAAAGAGGAATGTATGTTACCCTTTCATCTCCGTCACGTAAGTTACAAGAAAATAGTACGTAAGTTATGGGTGTGAAAACTCATTCCCATTTGATGTGTTATCTTGTCTAATGCAGTAGTACATTCAGTATTCACGAAACAAACATGTCCCATATCAAAGTGTTCGAGAAAAACTCACGCATATCTCACCAAAACGGTATTTTCAAGTGCATTCATTCGGCGGACGGATCCTTAATATGATCTTTCCCCAAATAGATGTCCTTCATGCTGCAAATCGTCAAGAATGCTAAACTGATATCAAGCTACACACACATCTAGATTAACAACAAATGGGAATGTATGTTACCCTTTCATCTCCGTCACGTAAGTTACAAGAAAATAGTACATAAGTTATGGGTGTGAAAACTGAATCCCATTTGATGTTTTATCTTGTCTAATTCAGTATTCACGAGACAAACATGTCCCACGTCAAAGTGTTTGAGAAAAACTGACGCATATCACACCAAAAAGGTATTTTCAAGTGCACTCTTTCGGCGGACGGATCCTTATTATGGTCTTTCCCCAAATAGATGTCCTGCATACTACAAACCTTCACGAAGGCTAGACAGATATCATGCAACACACACATCTAGATTAACCACAAAGAGGAATGTATGTTACCCTTTCATCTCCGTCACGTAAGTTACAAGAAAACAGTACGTAAGTTATGGGTGTGAAAACTCATTCCCATTTGATGTGTTATCTTGTCTAATGCAGTAGTACATTCAGTATTCACGAGACAGACATGTCCAACGTCAAAGTGTTTGAGAAAAACTCACGCATATCACACGAAAACGGTTTTTTCAAGTGCACTCTTTCGGCGGACGGATCTTTAATATGGTATTACCCCAAATAGATGTCCTGCATACTACAAATCTTGACGAAGGCTAGACTGATATCCAGCATCACACACAACTAGATTAACCACAAATAGGAATGTATGTTACCCTTTCATCTCCGTCACGTAAGTTACAAGAAAATAGTACGTAAGTTATGGGTGTGAAAACTCAATCCCATTTGATGTTTTATCTTGTCTAATTCAGTATTCACGAGACAAACATGTCCCACGTCAAAGTGTTTGAGAAAAACTGACGCATATCACACCAAAACGGTATTTTCAAGTGCACTCTTTCGGCGGACGGATCCTTAATACGGTCTTACCCCAAATAGATGTCCTGCATACTACAAATCTCCATGAAGGCAAGACTGATATCATGCAACACACACATCTAGATTAACCACAGAGTGGAATGTATGTTACCCTTTCATCTCCGTCACGTAAGTTACAAGAAAATAGTACATAAGTTATGGGTGTGAAAACTCAATCCCATTTGATGTTTTATCTTGTCTAATTCAGTATTCAAGTGACAAACATGTCCCACGTCAAAGTGTTTGAGAAAAACTGACGCATATCACACCAAAACGGTATTTTCAAGTGCACTCTTTCGGCGGACGGATCCTTAATATGGTCTTTCCCCAAATAGAAGTCCTGCATACTACAATTCTTCACGAAGGCTAGACAGATATCATGCTACACACACATCTAGATTAACCACAAAGAGGAATGTATGTTACCCTTTCATCTCCGTCACGTAAGTTACAAGAAAACAGTACGTAAGTTATGGTTGTGAAAACTCATTCCCATTTGATGTGTTATCTTGTCTAATGCAGTAGTACATTCAGTATTCACGAGACAAACATGTCCCACGTCAAAGTGTTTGAGAAAAACTGACGCATATCACACCAAAATGGTATTTTCAAATGCACTCTTTCGGCGGACGGATCCTTAATATGGTCTTTCCCCAAATAGATATCCTGCATACTATAAATCTTCACGAAGGCTAGACAGATATCATGCAACACACACATCTAGATTAACCACAAAGAGGAATGTATGGTACCCTTTCATCTCCGTCACGTAAGTTACAAGAAAATAGTACGTAAGTTATGGGTGTGAAAACTTATTGCCATTTGATGTTTCATTTTGTCTAATGCAGTAGTACATTCAGTATTCACGAAACAAACATGTCCCATGTCAAAGTGTTCGAGAAAAACTCACGCATATCACACCAAAACGGTATTTTCAAGTGCATTCATTCGGCGGACGGATCCTTAATATGATCTTTCCCCAAATAGATGTCCTTCATGCTGCAAATCGTCAAGAATGCTAAACTGATATCAAGCTACACACACATCTAGATTAACAACAAATGGGAATGTATGTTACCCTTTCATCTCCGTCACGTAAGTTACAAGAAAATAGTACGTAAGTTATGGGTGTGAAAACTCATTCCCATTTGATGTTTTATATTGACTAATGCAGTAGTACATTCAGTATTCTCGAAACAAACATGTCCCATGTCAAAGTGTTCGAGAAAAACTCACGCATATCACACCAAAACTGTATTTTCAAGTGCATTCATTCGGCGGACGGATCCTTAATATGATCTTACCCCAAATAGATGTCCTGCATACTAAAAATCTTCACGAAGGCTAGACTGATATCAAGCAACACACACATCTAGATTAACCACAAAGGGGAATGTATGTTACCCTTTCATCTCCGTCACGTAAGTTACAAAAAAACAGTACGTAATTTATGGGTGTGAAAACTCATTCCCATTTGATGTTTTATCTTGTCTAATGCAGTAGTACATTCAGTATTCACGAGACAAACATGTCCCACATCAAAGTGTTTGAGAAAAACTCACGCCTATCACACAAAAACGGTATTTTCAAGTGCACTCTTCCGGCGGACGGATCGTTAATATGATCTTACCCCAAATAGATGTCCTGCATACTACAAATCTTCACGAAGGCTAGACTTATATCAAGCAACACACACACAACTAGATTAACCACAAATAGGAATGTATGTTACCCTTTCATCTCCGTCACGTAAGTTACAAGAAAATAGTACGTAAGTTATGGGTGTGAAAACTCATTCCCATTTGATGTTTTATCTTGTCTAATGCAGTAGTACATTCAGTATTCACGAGACAAACATGTCCCACATCAAAGTGTTTGAGAAAAACTCACGCATATCACACCAAAACGGTATTTTCAAGTGCACTCTTTCGGCGGACGGATCCTTAATACGGTATTACCCCAAATAGATGTCCTGCATACTACAAATCTCCATGAAGGCTAGACTGATATCATGCAACACACACATCTAGATTAACCAGAAAGAGGAATGTATGTTACCCTTTCATCTCCGTCACGTAAGTTACAAGAAAATAGTACATAAGTTATGGGTGTGAAAACTCAATCCCATTTGATGTTTTATCTTGTCTAATTCAGTATACACGAGACAAACATGTCCCACGTCAAAGTGTTTGAGAAAAACTGACGCATATCTCACCAAAACGGTATTTTCAAGTGCACTCTTTCGGCGGACGGATCCTTAATATGGTCTTACCCCAAATAGATGTCCTGCATATTATAAATCTTCACGAAGGCTAGACTGATATCAAGCAACACTCACATCTAGATTAACCACAAAGGGGAATGTATGTTACCCTTACATTATCGTCACGTAAGTTTCAAGAAAATCGTACGTAAGTTATGGGTGTGAAAACTCATTCCCATTTGATGTGTTATGTTGTCTAATGCAGTAGTACATTAAGTATCCACGAAACAAACATGTCCCATGTCAAAGTGTTCGAGAAAAACTCACGTACATCACACCAAAACGGTATTTTCAAGTGAACTCTTTCAGCGGACGGATCCTTAATATGGTCTTATCCCAAATAGATGTCCTGCATGCTACAAATCTTCACGAAGGCTAGACTGATATCAAGCAACACACGCAACTAGATTAACCACAAAGGGGAATTAATGTTACCCTTTCATCTCCGTCACGTAAGTTACAAGAAAATAGTTCGTAAGTTATTGGTGTGAAACCTCATTCCCATTTGATGTTTTATGTTGTCTAATGCAGTAGTACATTCAGTATTCAAGAGACAAACATGTCCCATGTCAAGATGTTCGAGAAAAACTCACGCATATCACATCAAAACGATATTTTCAAGTGCACTCATTCGGAGACGGATCCTCCTTAATATGGTCTTACCTCAAATAGATGTCCTGCATACTACAAATCTTCATGAAGGCTAGACTGATATCATGCAACACACACATCTAGATTAACCACAAAGAGGAATGTATGTTACCCTTTCATCTCCGTCACGTAAGTTACAAGAAAATAGTACGTAAGTTATGGGTGTGAAAACTCAATCCCATTTGATGTTTTATCTTGTCTAATTCAGTATTCACGAGACAAACATGTCCCACGTCAAAGTGTTTGAGAAAAACTGACGCATATCTCACCAAAACGGTATTTTCAAGTGCACTCTTTCGGCGGACGGATCCTTAATATGGTCTTTCCCCAAATAGATGTCCTGCATACTACAAATCTTCACGAAGACTAGACAGATATCATGCAACACACACATCTAGATTAACCACAAAGAGGAATGTATGTTACCCTTTCATCTCCGTGACGTAAGTTACAAGAAAATAGTACGTAAGTTATGGGTGTGAAAACTTATTCCCATTTGATATTTTATCTTCTCTAATGCAGTAGTACATTCAGTATTCACGAAACAAACATGTCCCATATGAAAGTGTTCGAGAAAAACTCACGCATATCACACCAAAACGGTATTTTCAAGTGCACTCTTTCGGCGGACGGATCCTTAATATGGTCTTTCCCAAAATAGATGTCCTGCATGCTGCAAATCGTCAAGAATGCTAAACTGATATCAAGCTACAAACACATCTAGATTAATAACAAATGGGAATGTATGTTACCCTTTCATCTCCGTCACGTAAGTTACAAGAAAATAGTACGTAAGTTATGGGTGTGAAAACTCATTCCCATTTGATGTTTTATCTTGTCTAATGCAGTAGTACATTCAGTATTCACGTGACAAACATGTCCCACGTCAAAATGTTTGAGAAAAACTCACGCATATCACACAAAAACGGTATTTTGAAGTGCACTCTTTCGGCGGACGGATCGTTAATATGGTCTTACCCCAAATAGATTTCCTGCATACTACAAATCTTCACGAAGGCTAGACTGATATCCACCAACACACACAACTAGATTAACCAAAAATAGGAATGTATGTTACCCTTTCATCTCCGTCACGTAAGTTACAAGAAAATAGTACGTAAGTTATGGGTGTGAAAACTCAATCCCATTTGATGTTTTATCTTGTTTAATTCAGTATTCACCAGACAAACATGTCCCACGTCAAAGTGTTTGAGAAAAACTGACGCATATCTCACCAAAACGGTATTTTCAAGTGCACTCTTTCGGCGGACGGATCCTTAATATGGTCTTATCCCAAATAGATGTCCTGCATACTACAAATCTTCACGAAGGCTTGACTGATATCAAGCAACACACACATCTAGATTAACCACAAAGGGGAATGTATGTTATCCTTTCATCTCCGTCACGTAAGTTACAAAAAAACAGTACGTAAGTTATGGGTGTGAAAACTTATTCCCATTTGATGTTTTATCTTGTCTAATGCAGTAGTACATTCAGTATTCACGAGACAAACATGTCCCACATCAAAGTGTTTGAGAAAAACTGACGCATATCACACCAAAACGGTATTTTCAAGTGCACTCTTTCGGCGGACGGATCCTTAATACGGTATTACCCCAAATAGATGTCCTGCATACTACAAATCTCCATGAAGGCTAGACTGATATCATGCAACACACACATCTAGATTAACCACAAAGAGGAATGAATGTTACCCTTTCATCTCCGTCACGTAAGTTACAAGAAAATAGTACATAAGTTATGGGTGTGAAAACTCAATCCCATTTGATGTTTTATCTTGTCTAATTCAGTATACACGAGACAAACATGTCCCACGTAAAAGTGTTTGAGAAAACTGACGCATATCTCACCAAAACGGTATTTTCAAGTGCACTCTTTCGGCGGACGGATCCTTAATATGGTCTTACCCCAAATAGATGTCCTGCATACTATAAATCTTCACGAAGGCTAGACTGATATCAAGCAACACTCACATCTAGATTAACCACAAAAGGGAATGTATGTTACCCTTACATTATCGTCACGTAAGTTACAAGAAAATCGTTCGTAAGATATGGGTGTGAAAACTCATTCCCATTTGATGTTTTATGTTGTCTAATGCAGTAGTACATTCAGTATCCACGAAACAAACATGTCCCATGTCAAAGTGTTCGAGAAAAACTCACGTACATCACACCAAAACGGTATTTTCAAGTGAACTCTTTCAGCGGACGGATCCTTAATATGGTCTAATCCCAAATAGATGTCCTGCATGCTACAAATCTTCACGAAGGCTAGACTGATATCAAGCAACACACGCAACTAGATTAACCACAAAGGGGAATTAATGTTACCCTTTCATCTCCGTCACGTAAGTTACAAGAAAATAGTTCGTAAGTTATTGGTGTGAAACCTCATTCCCATTTGATGTTTTATGTTGTCTAATGCAGTAGTACATTCAGTATTCAAGAGACAAACATGTCCCATGTCAAGATGTTCGAGAAAAACTCACGCATATCACATCAAAACGATATTTTCAAGTGCACTCATTCGGAGACGGATCCTCCTTAATATGGTCTTACCTCAAATAGATGTCCTGCATACTACAAATCTTCATGAAGGCTAGACTGATATCATGCAACACACACATCTAGATTAACCACAAAGAGGAATGTATGTTACCCTTTCATCTCCCTCACGTAAGTTACAAGAAAATAGTACGTAAGTTATGGGTGTGAAAACTCAATCCCATTTGATGTTTTATCTTGTCTAATTCAGTATTCACGAGACAAACATGTCCCACGTCAAAGTGTTTGAGAAAAACTGACGCATATCACACCAAAAAGGTATTTTCAAGTGCACTCTTTCGGCGGACGGATCCTTATTATGGTCTTTCCCCAAATAGATGTCCTGCATACTACAAACCTTCACGAAGGCTAGACAGATATCATGCAACACACACATCTAGATTAACCACAAAGAGGAATGTATGTTACCCTTTCATCTCCGTCACGTAAGTTACAAGAAAACAGTACGTAAGTTATGGGTGTGAAAACTCATTCCCATTTGATGTGTTATCTTGTCTAATGCAGTAGTACATTCAGTATTCACGAGACAAACATGTCCAACGTCAAAGTGTTTGAGAAAAACTCACGCATATCACACGAAAACGGTTTTTTCAAGTGCACTCTTTCGGCGGACGGATCTTTAATATGGTATTACCCCAAATAGATGTCCTGCATACTACAAATCTTGACGAAGGCTAGACTGATATCCAGCATCACACACAACTAGATTAACCACAAATAGGAATGTATGTTACCCTTTCATCTCCGTCACGTAAGTTACAAGAAAATAGTACGTAAGTTATGGGTGTGAAAACTCAATCCCATTTGATGTTTTATCTTGTCTAATTCAGTATTCACGAGACAATCATGTCCCACGTCAAAGTGTTTGAGAAAAACTGACGCATATCACACCAAAACGGTATTTTCAAGTGCACTCTTTCGGCGGACGGATCCTTAATACGGTCTTACCCCAAATAGATGTCCTGCATACTACAAATCTCCATGAAGGCAAGACTGATATCATGCAACACACACATCTAGATTAACCACAGAGTGGAATGTATGTTACCCTTTCATCTCCGTCACGTAAGTTACAAGAAAATAGTACATAAGTTATGGGTGTGAAAACTCAATCCCATTTGATGTTTTATCTTGTCTAATTCAGTATTCAAGTGACAAACATGTCCCACGTCAAAGTGTTTGAGAAAAACTGACGCATATCACACCAAAACGGTATTTTCAAGTGCACTCTTTCGGCGGACGGATCCTTAATATGGTCTTTCCCCAAATAGATGTCCTGCATACTACAATTCTTCACGAAGGCTAGACAGATATCATGCTACACACACATCTAGATTAACCACAAAGAGGAATGTATGTTACCCTTTCATCTCCGTCACGTAAGTTACAAGAAAACAGTACGTAAGTTATGGTTGTGAAAACTCATTCCCATTTGATGTGTTATCTTGTCTAATGCAGTAGTACATTCAGTATTCACGAGACAAACATGTCCCACGTCAAAGTGTTTGAGAAAAACTGACGCATATCACACCAAAATTGTATTTTCAAGTGCACTCTTTCGCCGGACGGATCCTTAATATGGTCTTTCCCCAAATAGATATCCTGCATACTATAAATCTTCACGAAGGCTAGACAGATATCATGCAACACACACATCTAGATTAACCACAAAGAGGAATGTATGGTACCCTTTCATCTCCGTCACGTAAGTTACAAGAAAATAGTACGTAATTGAAGGGTGTGAAAACTTATTGCCATTTGATGTTTCATTTTGTCTAATGCAGTAGTACATTCAGTATTCACGAAACAAACATGTCCCATGTCAAAGTGTTCGAGAAAAATTCACGCATATCACACCAAAACGGTATTTTCAAGTGCATTCATTCGGCGGACGGATCCTTAATATGATCTTTCCCCAAATAGATGTCCTTCATGCTGCAAATCGTCAAGAATGCTAAACTGATATCAAGCTACACACACATCTAGATTAACAACAAATGGGAATGTATGTTACCCTTTCATCTCCGTCACGTAAGTTACAAGAAAATAGTGCGTAAGTTATGGGTGTGAAAACTCATTCCCATTTGATGTTTTATATTGACTAATGCAGTAGTACATTCAGTATTCTCGAAACAAACATGTCCCATGTCAAAGTGTTCGAGAAAAACTCACGCATATCACACCAAAACGGTATTTTCAAGTGCATTCATTCGGCGGACGGATCCTTAATATGATCTTACCCCAAATAGATGTCCTGCATACTAAAAATCTTCACGAAGGCTAGACTGATATCAAGCAACACACACATCTAGATTAACCACAAAGGGGAATGTATGTTACCCTTTCATCTCCGTCACGTAAGTTACAAAAAAACAGTACGTAATTTATGGGTGTGAAAACTCATTCCCATTTGATGTTTTATCTTGTCTAATGCAGTAGTACATTCAGTATTCACGAGACAAACATGTCCAACGTCAAAGTGTTTGAGAAAAACTCACGCATATCACACGAAAACGGTTTTTTCAAGTGCACTCTTTCGGCGGACGGATCTTTAATATGGTATTACCCCAAATAGATGTCCTGCATACTACAAATCTTGACGAAGGCTAGACTGATATCCAGCATCACACACAACTAGATTAACCACAAATAGGAATGTATGTTACCCTTTCATCTCCGTCACGTAAGTTACAAGAAAATAGTACGTAAGTTATGGGTGTGAAAACTCAATCCCATTTGATGTTTTATCTTGTCTAATTCAGTATTCACGAGACAAACATGTCCCACGTCAAAGTGTTTGAGAAAAACTGACGCATATCACACCAAAACGGTATTTTCAAGTGCACTCTTTCGGCGGACGGATCCTTAATACGGTCTTACCCCAAATAGATGTCCTGCATATTACAAATCTCCATGAAGGCAAGACTGATATCATGCAACACACACATCTAGATTAACCACAAAGTGGAATGTATGTTACCCTTTCATCTCCGTCACGTAAGTTACAAGAAAATAGTACATAAGTTATGGGTGTGAAAACTCAATCCCATTTGATGTTTTATCTTGTCTAATTCAGTATTCAAGAGACAAACATGTCCCACGTCAAAGTGTTTGAGAAAAACTGACGCATATCACACCAAAACGGTATTTTCAAGTGCACTCTTTCGGCGGACGGATCCTTAATATGGTCTTTCCCCAAATAGATGTCCTGCATACTACAATTCTTCACGAAGGCTAGACAGATATCATGCTACACACACATCTAGATTAACCACAAAGAGGAATGTATGTTACCCTTTCATCTCCGTCACGTAAGTTACAAGAAAACAGTACGTAAGTTATGGGTGTGAAAACTCATTCCCATTTGATATGTTATCTTGTCTAATGCAGTAGTACATTCAGTATTCACGAGACAAACATGTCCCACGTCAAAGTGTTTGAGAAAAACTGACGCATATCACACCAAAATGGTATTTTCAAGTGCACTCTTTCGGCGGACGGATCCTTAATATGGTCTTTCCCCAAATAGATATCCTGCATACTATAAATCTTCACGAAGGCTAGACAGATATCAATCAACACACACATCTAGATTAACCACAAAGAGGAATGTATGGTACCCTTTCATCTCCGTCACGTAAGTTACAAGAAAATAGTACGTAAGTTATGGGTGTGAAAACTTATTGCCATTTGATGTTTCATTTTGTCTAATGCAGTAGTACATTCAGTATTCACGAAACAAACATGTCCCATGTCAAAGTGTTCGAGAAAAACTCACGCATATCACACCAAAACGGTATTTTCAAGTGCATTCATTCGGCGGACGGATCCTTAATATGATCTTTCCCCAAATAGATGTCCTTCATGCTGCAAATCGTCAAGAATGCTAAACTGATATCAAGCTACACACACATCTAGATTAACAACAAATGGGAATGTATGTTACCCTTTCATCTCCGTCACGTAAGTTACAAGAAAATAGTGCGTAAGTTATGGGTGTGAAAACTCATTCCCATTTGATGTTTTATATTGACTAATGCAGTAGTACATTCAGTATTCTCGAAACAAACATGTCCCATGTCAAAGTGTTCGAGAAAAACTCACGCATATCACACCAAAACTGTATTTTCAAGTGCATTCATTCGGCGGACGGATCCTTAATATGATCTTACCCCAAATAGATGTCCTGCATACTAAAAATCTTCACGAAGGCTAGACTGATATCAAGCAACACACACATCTAGATTAACCACAAAGGGGAATGTATGTTACCCTTTCATCTCCGTCACGTAAGTTACAAAAAAACAGTACGTAATTTATGGGTGTGAAAACTCATTCCCATTTGATGTTTTATCTTGTCTAATGCAGTAGTACATTCAGTATTCACGAGACAAACATGTCCCACATCAAAGTGTTTGAGAAAAACTCACGCCTATCACACAAAAACGGTATTTTCAAGTGCACTCTTCCGGCGGACGGATCGTTAATATGATCTTACCCCAAATAGATGTCCTGCATACTACAAATCTTCACGAAGGCTAGACTGATATCAAGCAACACACACACAACTAGATTAACCACAAATAGGAATGTATGTTACCCTTTCATCTCCGTCACGTAAGTTACAAGAAAATAGTACGTAAGTTATGGGTGTGAAAACTCAATCCCATTTGATGTTTTATCTTGTCTAATTCAGTATTCACGAGACAATCATGTCCCACGTCAAAGTGTTTGAGAAAAACTGACGCATATCACACCAAAACGGTATTTTCAAGTGCACTCTTTCGGCGGACGGATCCTTAATACGGTCTTACCCCAAATAGATGTCCTGCATACTACAAAACTCCATGAAGGCTAGACTGATATCATGCAACACACACATCTAGATTAACCACAAAGAGGAATGTATGTTACCCTTTCATCTCCGTCACGTAAGTTACAAGAAAATAGTACATAAGTTATGGGTGTGAAAACTCAATCCCATTTGATGTTTTATCTTGTCTAATTCAGTATTCAAGTGACAAACATGTCCCACGTCAAAGTGTTTGAGAAAAACTGACGCATATCACACCAAAACGGTATTTTCAAGTGCACTCTTTCGGCGGACGGATCCTTAATATGGTCTTTCCCCAAATAGAAGTCCTGCATACTACAATTCTTCACGAAGGCTAGACAGATATCATGCTACACACACATCTAGATTAACCACAAAGAGGAATGTATGTTACCCTTTCATCTCCGTCACGTAAGTTACAAGAAAACAGTACGTAAGTTATGGTTGTGAAAACTCATTCCCATTTGATGTGTTATCTTGTCTAATGCAGTAGTACATTCAGTATTCACGAGACAAACATGTCCCACGTCAAAGTGTTTGAGAAAAACTGACGCATATCTCACCAAAACGGTATTTTCAAGTGCACTCTTTCGGCGGACGGATCCTTAATATGGTCTTATCCCAAATAGATGTCCTTCATGCTGCAAATCTTCAAGAATGCTAAACTGATATCAAGCTACACACACATCTAGATTAACAACAAATGGGAATGTATGTTACCCTTTCATCTCCGTCACGTAAGTTACAAGAAAATAGTACGTAAGTTATGGGTGTGAAAACTCATTCCCATTTGATGTTTTATATTGACTAATGCAGTAGTACATTCAGTATTCACCAAACAAACATGTCCCATGTCAAAGTGTTCGAGAAAAACTCACGCATATCACACCAAAACGATATTTTCAAGTGCACTCATTCGGCGGACGGATCCTTAATATGATCTTACCCCAAATAGATGTCCTGCATACTAAAAATCTTCACGAAGGCTAGACTGATATCAAGCAACACACACATCTAGATTAACCACAAATGGGAATGTATGTTACCCTTTCATCTCCGTCACGTAAGTTACAAAAAAACAGTACGTAAGTTATGGGCGTGAAAACTCATTCCCACATGATGTTTTATCTTGTCTAATGCAGTAGTACATTCAGTATTCACGAGACAAACATGTCCCACATCAAAGTGTTTGAGAAAAACTGACGCATATCACACCAAAACGGTATTTTCAAGTGCACTCTTTCGGCGGACGGATCCTTAATACGGTATTACCCCAAATAGATGTCCTGCATACTACAAATCTCCATGAAGGCTAGACTGATATCATGCAACACACACATCTAGATTAACCACAAAGAGGAATGAATGTTAACCTTTCATCTCCGTCACGTAAGTTACAAGAAAATAGTACATAAGTTATGGGTGTGAAAACTCAATCCCATTTGATGTTTTATCTTGTCTAATTCAGTATACACGAGACAAACATGTCCCACGTCAAAGTGTTTGAGAAAAACTGACGCATATCTCACCAAAACGGTATTTTCAAGTGCACTCTTTCGGCGGACGGATCCTTAATATGGTCTTACCCCAAATAGATGTCCTGCATACTATAAATCTTCACGAAGGCTAGACTGATATCAAGCAACACTCACATCTAGATTAACCACAAAGGGGAATGTATGTTACCCTTACATTATCGTCACGTAAGTTACAAGAAAATCGTACGTAAGTTATGGGTGTGAAAACTCATTCCCATTTGATGTTTTATGTTGTCTAATGCAGTAGTACATTAAGTATCCACGAAACAAACATGTCCCATGTCAAAGTGTTCGAGAAAAACTCACGTACATCACACCAAAACGGTATTTTCAAGTGAACTCTTTCAGCGGACGGATCCTTAATATGGTCTTATCCCAAATAGATGTCCTGCATGCTACAAATCTTCACGAAGGCTAGACTGATATCAAGCAACACACGCAACTAGATTAACCACAAAGGGGAATTAATGTTACCCTTTCATCTCCGTCACGTAAGTTACAAGAAAATAGTTCGTAAGTTATTGGTGTGAAACCTCATTCCCATTTGATGTTTTATGTTGTCTAATGCAGTAGTACATTCAGTATTCAAGAGACAAACATGTCCCATGTCAAGATGTTCGAGAAAAACTCACGCATATCACATCAAAACGATATTTTCAAGTGCACTCATTCGGAGACGGATCCTCCTTAATATGGTCTTACCTCAAATAGATGTCCTGCATACTACAAATCTTCATGAAGGCTAGACTGATATCATGCAACACACACATCTAGATTAACCACAAAGAGGAATGTATGTTACCCTATCATCTCCCTCACGTAAGTTACAAGAAAATAGTACGTAAGTTATAGGTGTGAAAACTCAATCCCATTTGATGTTTTATCTTGTCTAATTCAGTATTCACGAGACAAACATGTCCCACGTCAAAGTGTTTGA
>JAHLWY010000537.1:0-67872 GCA_020002185.1 Paraescarpia echinospica
CCAATACACAAGTTACATATGAATAATTGATCGAACAAACACATACTGACAATTGAAACAAGTCCCAGTACCTCTCAACCACGAGGTTATCACTCAAATATATATTCAACTGGAATCTGTTTCATCATAAGGATAATATTATCCGAATAAAAACCGACATGCAATATTTAATGGAAATCACCAGTGATTAAGCAGGTCCAGGTAACTCGACATCTAGAGGTTAGCAAACGACACATTAAATTCGAATCAGAACCTGTTCATTAAAGAATATTTCAAACAAGTCCGGGTACCTCTCCATCACAAGGTTATCACTCGAATATATAATTTCGAACCAGAACATGTTTGACCAACAATGGATAACACATCCAAACACAACCGACAGGCGGTAAATAATGGGAATCATGAATGAATCCACCAATATATAAACAAAACCCGGTACCTCTCCATCACGAGGTTATCACTCGAATATATAACGTCGAGACAGAACCTGTTTCACAATGATTGGATAACACATCCAAGCACAACCGACAGGCGGTAAAATTTTGGAATTATGTAATTAATTAACCAATGAATAAGTAAGTCCTAGTAACTCCCAAACACAAGGTTATCACTCAAATATATAATTCCGAATCAGGAGCTGCTTATAAAATGAGTGAGTAAAATTACCAAACAAATGGGCATAACTGGAATACGTAACACCCTACAACGTTTCGAAGATATCAAATTAGAAACAAATGTAGTGTA
Organism: Paraescarpia echinospica; assembly: GCA_020002185.1. Lineage (NCBI taxonomy): Eukaryota > Metazoa > Annelida > Polychaeta > Sabellida > Siboglinidae > Paraescarpia > Paraescarpia echinospica. Next base: position 745 of record JAHLWY010000537.1, read on the forward strand.
AGACATTTGAAAGTAAAACATACCCTAACATAGTTACAAGAATACGTTTGCTCTGTGGAGCATTTTGGAAAAACCACGAAACATGAAAAATCTGTCAGACGTATCTTAGAGGATGATGGACTTCAGATGAAGGCAATAAAATACGTGTGCACTCGTATATCGTTGTATTTTCTTCTTAGTATACCCTTTGTCATCTTCCCGTTATCACACCTTCAACATTTATTAGTCTAGCATAAGTACACATTCGATGTGAATTCTCGTCAATTAACGTCCCTTACTCATTCATAAAGGTCATGACACATACATGTCCAAACATGCGCGCGCGCGCACACACACACACACACACACACACACACACACACACACACACACACACACACACACATTAATGCATAGACAAACCCAGGCCACACCTTCCCTTCATTAGTTTATTCATGACTACGTCATCAGTTATCTTCACACACACGCACACGCGCGCGCGCGCACGCATATGTCACATTCACTCATGCGCATGACTACCCACACCCATACACCTTATGCATTCCTTCCTTCGTCCCACTCTCGCGTATGAAAACATGTTCACACGCGGTTCATGTATGGCTTCCGATCCTCAATATCCACCTCACATGCATTGATTGACCTGGTCGAAGAAATTAGTACATCATTAGATAAAAAAATACACACTTGGCGTTTTTGTTGACTTAGAGAAAGCATTTGACACCGTAAATCATTCAATACTAATAAAAAACTAAATTTCTATGGTGTTCGTGGTGTGGCTGAGAAATGGGTAGAAAGTTATCTACGCAACAGAAGTCAATTTGTCAAAATAGATGAATGTTCATCTAATCTCCTAAATGTGTCATGCGGGGTACCATAGGGGTCTGTGCTAGGCCCAAGACTGTTAATTTTATATATTAATGACATATGTAATGTATCAGAACTTCTTAAATTTGTGCTGTTTGCAGATGATACCAACATATTATATTCTGACACGGATGTACATAGACTAAAACATGTTGTTAATTGTGAACTAGATCAAATATATACATGGTTCACCATTAACAAATTGTCTCTGAATATATAAAAATCAACTACATTATCTTTGGTAACCGTAAGATAAATTTTTACTTAGATATAAAACTTTGCAATCACAGAATTAGTAGAATTAACATGACAACATTCCTTGGAGTAAACATTGATGAAAAACTTACCTGGAAATATCATATAAACAGTGTGAAGACTAAGCTATCTAGAATAGTAGGAGTAATGTATAGAGCAAGTCATATCCTAGGAAACAAAAGTTTACTTACTTTATATTATTCACTCTTCTTACCAATAATGAGTTACTGTTGTGAAATTTAGGGAATTACATATATCACCAATGTACATTGCAATACAATCTTACAAAAGAGGGTGATTAGACTGTTATATGGAGTTGATAGGCTTCATCATACCAATACGTTATTTAATAGATGTACAGTACTAAGATTTCAAGACTTAATAGATTTTAAGATCTTGTCAATTATGTATAAAGTGTATAACAATTTACTAGTACCTGTCAATGTGCAGTGTTTGTTTACTAAACAAACTTCTTCACACTCTTCCCGAGTTCAATATCAATATGTCCGACAATGTGTTCGAACTAACGTTAAACTAAAGTGTTTAGCAATCTATGGTGTAAAACGCTGGAATTCATTACCTTCCAGTACTACAATGGTGTCAACATTGCATGCATTTGTTTGTAAATTAAACAGGAACATGATCGAGAAATATAACTAAAAACAGGTCACTGGTCAAAAACTGTATATTTAATTCTAATTTGCACTATACTGTTATCAATAAGTGAGCATATCGCAACTAAAAATAAAAAATTATTAATTGTCAAATAAGTACTACTATCAATGTGTTATTTTTTGTATTTATATTGTAATAGCCAATAATAACTAACATTGTACTATTATGTAATATCTGCCATATTCCACGTGTTGTATGTAAATAATTCTTAGGGGTATACAAATACAAGAGTTTCTTCAGTATACCCCTTTTTCTGACATAGTCATTCTGATATACCGTATACACTGTATGTATCTTTTGTTGGAAAAATAAACATTTACTTACTTACTTACTTACTTAATACATGTGCACTCACGTATTGAAAAGTGTTGTGCCATAGTTGACAATAATTCAAAATAACTGACACATATCGTCGCGTAGGAACTGCAAATTGGCTACGTGGATTCCACGAGAGTGACGAGGGTAGAGTTAAGTGTACTGAGATAATAAACATTCTACGCAAAAATATCCCCTTCATTAATGCTTCCTCGTTATTAAAATAAATAGTATCCAAAAATGCTCTGATCTGATTCATACTTTTAAAGAAGAAATATAAACATAATAGAGAAGGGTATGTAGCAACACGCCGCGCTATGTAGAAACGAGCCTTTGTCGTTTTCCACATACACCGCGATTGAATATAATCAGTTCCCTAACAAAACAACAATTACAGTAAGATTTACAGTTTAAAAGAACACAAATAACTGTATCGGGTAATTAAACTTCAGCTGACTGACACCTGTTTACTCGAAAACTGTTTGTAAAAAAAATGTCACTGCTGACATTCTCAAAAGGTGTGACTTTTTTATTTCACATATAGAGGGTGATCCATTTTGAAATATCAACGGACGCATAAAAAACAGTTTTGTGTTCATGACATTTTTTTTCTTGTTTGGCTTCCAATGTTTTCACGATAAAATTCGAAACGAAAAACATGTCCAAAATCTGGAATCGCCCACACATTGTCTAAGTACAAATAGGGGAACTAAACGTGCCTGGGCTTATGGATGTTAAAAGTACATCAAAGAGCGAGTCGAGAGACAAGGGCACTTTAGCGAACACGTAAAGACGTCGTCAAAACTGCGCTAAACTTAGCATCTTAGTCAAAAATGTAAATGTAAAGATTAGTTTATGCTGAATATTAATTTATATACTGCACAACAATATTTGTTCTGTACATTTTGCAGTTTCAATTGTTTACTTGTGTATTCTAGTGCTTAACATGAAGTTAAAGGTGCTGTGACATATTATTTGTATTGCTAGATTGCCAAGAAAAATAAAAAACAATATAATTTTATTAATAAAAACAAACTTCGCTTTTAATGACAGATCTTCTGGAATTTGTCAATTGTGTAGCACGTATTCATTAATTACGTTTAAATAAGTGTTGTTATCCATAATATAACTTTCTAATAAGTTAACAGAGTATTTCATAATTAAATGAAAGAAACTTGAATTTTATTAATAACAACAAACTTCGCTTTTAATGACAGATCTTCTGAGATTTGTCAGTTGTGTAGCACGTATTTATTAAATATGTTTAAATAAGTGTTGCTAACCATAATATAACTTTCTATTAAGTTAACATTTCTAACCGGCTGGATACAGTATCAATTGCATGTATAACTTAGTTATTCCCAAATTGATATGTATTTATATTTGAGTATTACTATGTGTTCATACTTAAATGTACTTTTCCATGCTACATTCCAAAATGTCGGTTGTCGCCATTGCAAGTTGTCTGTGCTTGTCTGCATTGAGCATCACCATATCCGCGGGTGAGTGCTACTTACGTTATACGTTCCCAACTGGTCGGCGGTTCTCGCGACCTGGGAATACACAAAATACACGTAACATTATGAGCAATCGATTTTCTATGATCTGTAGTGGACCTAAAACAGAACTGGGCAAACACGTCTGCTCATTATAAGTAAGTGTAAGACCGGGTCGAACGACAAAGACACTTCTTTGTGAGTCCTTTGGCCGACGCGAGAACGTCGTCGAATCTGCGGTGAAGTTTGCTTCTCAAGCGATACAGGTAAATATGTAGTTTCAGTACTGAATTTATCTTCGTGTATTGTACAACATATACGAGAACATTATTCAATTTGAAATCATACGTTAGCTATTGTTTGTACATAAAAAATAAAACAAATAATACATACTTGTTATGTGGCAAAGTTGCCACGGAAGAATATAAACGAAACCTTCGCGTGACTTAGACAAATAATGCTCTTCTTAAATTGCCGATCTTGTGAGATTTAAAAATAGAAGGACAGAAGATACAACAGTAGGATGTTTACTATTGATGAAGTGTGAGCCAACGGGGCGTATATTGACATAAGTTTCTTGTCGTAGAGGTGGTTGTAATGGTGACAACGCCGATGACGACAACGACGATTGGTATTGTTATTATTATTATTATACTAAGGTAACGATAACTAATTCATTTACTTATCCCAGTGTGAACTGTTTGAAATGTATATCCGCAAGGTAAGTGAACGATGATAATTTTTCAACTGAACCATTTTAGTCCGTTGGTTGTTGTTGTTATTATTGTTGATACCACTGTTGTTGTTATTGTTGATACTACTATTGCTGTTGTTATTGTTGATACCACTGTTGCTGTTGATGTTATTGTTGATACCACTGTCGCTGTTGTTGTTATTGTTGATACCACTGTTGATGTTGTTGTTATTGTTGATACCACTGTTGTTGTTGTTGGTATTGTTGATACCACTGTCGCTGTTGTTGTTATTGTTGATACCACTGTTGATGTTGTTGGTATTGTTGATACCACTGTTGCTGTTGTTGATATTATTGATACCACTGTTGCTGTTGTTGATATTGTTGTTTTTATTGTTGGTGTTGTTGTTGTTGTTGGTAGTGGTGGTGCTGCTGCTGCTGCTGCTGCCGCTACTGCCGCTGCTGCTGCTGATACTGGTGTTGTAGAACACGTTTTATGTTTCATCACTACACCACGTAACATATTACCCAAACTGTTCATTATCATGTATACCGACGTGGATCAGCGGATATATGTTATACAATCACTGACAATTTGTCCACCAGATCGAAGATTGTCGTGTATCATTATATCGTATGAATCATTTAAATATCTTATGGAAATTGCTATTAGGCCTGTTATTGTGGTCAACATTTAGTGTATTACCTTTATCAAAAGCATGTAGTTTGAGTAGACAAATTGTATTGTCTTGGATCGTGTAAGCATGATATGTCAGGTACATGCATTACTCAAACACTGCATATCGGGGTCAAAATAAACGTTCTTATTTTTTTTCTTCTAATTGATGCATTACTCAAACAGTACCCGAAGCAATGCCCTTTCTTCCTAGAGAAAACTTCGGACAGCGCGTTTGTTAGTAGAATATACGTACGTCATTTTTTCACATCTTGTGATATCGTATAGTGATAATACTGCCAATACTCCTATCAAATTCTACTATTTCTCTTTCACTCGAAACGACAAACAATACGTTATTACATAACAGGAGAACGAATGTAACAAAGCGTGCCGTGGCGGTGCCTGCGGGTACTACCGCGTCACGTGGAGATATTAAGTGAACTGCGACCGACCTGGTGGATGTACGTACTACAAACTGCCCCTCATTCTTGCCTACATTTGCGCGTTATCGCCACTATACCTGTATATTACACCTGGCGAAGTATACCACTGACAACTTCCACTATTTATCAGGGTGTGAGCTTGTAACTAAGTGGTGGTGCATGCATGCGTTATGTATGTGTGCATGTGTGTGTACGTGCGTGCATGCGTGTGTGTGCCTGTTTATGTATGCGTGCGTGTGTATGTGGGGGTGCACGTATGTGTGTGTGTGTGTGTGTGTGTGTGTGTGTGTGTTTGGTGCGTGTACATGTACGAACGTGCATGCTTGCGCATCCTTCAATAAACTTTCCACAAACGTATATTTTTAGAACGTAAACATTTACGACGATCGAGAGACGGACCAACTACTTGTATACATCTCTCCCGGTGTTATTTTCCTCAGCGTACACAGCCTTCGTCCGCAACAAGGCCTGCTCCAAGAAGTGTGTTATTGCCTACATAAATCACTTCGTGGACCCTATCCAGGCTTGCGAGTTCTGCTCCTAAACACACATTGGCGGTCCGCGGAGCAGGTATACGTGGCGCGCTACCAGGAAAAGGTCAAAGTTGACCAAACATGGGGTGTTTTTGAGTTGCCCGTGAATGCCGTTTCGAGAGAAGACGGTAATCTAGCAGGTAGAAATTACATCGATCTTGACTAGAAATAAGTATATCAATTTGTCCATTTCAACATGTTGTCGTGACTGCCGTATCGGCTGTTATTTAATAAAGTCAGTGATGTAAGCATTTCGATTTGTTAACCGTTTTTGTCCCACGCCTGCAAGCAAGATTCAGTCAGATGACTTAGGTGTTTGATGTCCGCATTGACGGTGTTTCTTTTGAATGATGCCACTGCTCTAAGTGGGTCGTTTTAGTGACACACGATTGATAAGAACAAAAGAGGGAGTAAACACTTGAAACACCAGTTGTAGTATTCACATAAATAACTCGAAACTTCTTAGCCCAGACAGATCAAACAAACACATCAAACACCAATTGTATTGTTCTCGTCTAAACCGTGAAACACCTGACCCAAGTTTTGATCTTGTTGTCGTCAAAGACACATCGTGCACTAATCATGTTATGAGTCGGGGCCCGGGTGTATTTCTGCAAGACCATGACTAGTTGTTTCCAGTATTGACAATGTTGTATATAACTTATACGTAATTGACATGTTGGTGTAAAACTACACCGACACACACAATCTGCTGCAGGAAACTCTTCGACCAGTTGTAGTAAAAACATGTGCCAGATTCCGATCAGAACTGCTGCTGTTCTTCCGCTTGAAGTGGGCGATATAAGGGCATTTTGGTATAAATTAGAATCTCCATAGGCGTTCCATTCGTTTTCAAAATTTAAGCTAGTTGTGCTATGTACAGACATTCAAATTAAAACGTATTGTGTGAATTATCCGTAAATCTGTAAATTTACGAACGCTCAATGACGCTTTGCGATTGTGACTGTTGGTGTATATAGAGCGACGCCTTGATGCTTGATGTAATAATCCCTTTACAGCTATTCACAGCTAAACTGGGATTTGTGCGGTGCGTAACATCAGGGCAGTCGAATAAAAAGGAAACAAAATCGTGTAGAAAAATTATCAAAACAAAGAAAGAAAAACAACGAAAAACAAACAAAAGCGCGGATAAAAACAAGTAGTGCACTATATACATCAGTTTGTAGCTTTAGAGGATGTGGACGCCATGCAATGTGGCTGGCATGGCGACACACAGGAAGGCTGGCAATGTTGGCGTGATGTGTAAAACAGCAGATGGTGGTAGTCTGTTCCATATGGCTACTACTGTTGGTATATTTAAACGGATGGTCGAATCTGTTGGATATATGTGTGGCGTGCTGGAAACATGACGGAGAGCTGATGGTGACCATGTGGTAGTGGATTTTGTAAAACATTGATGCTTGTTGAATGAGACGACCTGTGTGGAGCGAGTCCCAGTTGAGTTTGTTTATGAGTGGTTTAATATGTGTTTCTTTTCAGTAGTTGGAGCAGATGAATCTTGCAGCATTTCTTTGGATTTGTTCTATGCGATTAATTAAAGTTGCTGTGTTGGGATTCTAGAATTCACTGGCATATTCAATTTGTGGTCGGACAAGGGTTTGGTAAGTTTTCTCTTTGACATTTTGTGAGCAAGGTAACAGTGGTCTTCTTAAGAGTCCAAGTGTGCGGGTGGCTTTCGTGGTTATTTTGGAGCAGTGGTCGTTCCATCTTAGGTCATGTGATGCCGTGTGGACCCTTTGTTTTCCTAAGCTCATACGATGCGGCTTTTTGGTATATGCAATTGCTTTGTAAATTATGATCACCGTGGCTTAATATCCAAATCCAATGTCCATGAAACTTCACTGAATTGTGTAGATTGGCGTGCTCAATTAGTTGGAAGATAAATATTAAAATCCAAACCCCATAACATTGATCCCAAGGCCAAGGATTCCAAACTAGATCTATATTTAGTCGTAAGCTGACGAATATATCCCAACGTTTACTCACTTGTTGCACATTATGCACAGTGTTGATCTTACATGAACACACGTACATGTATGGGGAGTGCCTCTTTCTTCAAAGCCCTACTGTTGAACGCTTCAACATTCCGTTGTACTAACAACGTACATGCGCATGTAACCGCGGGATACTAACACATTCGTTTGCTTCAATGTAGGCCCTATTATGCTTACGGTAACTCCTTGTCCGAAACCCCCTTGCCTGTGGGAGCCCTCTTGGGACACGGGGCAAACTCTGGACCGGCCGTCCGATATGTCCGTATAGGTTGTTGGACCTAGAGACAGGCAGACACACATACGTTTCGTTCTATTAATATTAATTTGTTTGTGTACGCGTTGACTATAATGATAGTTGGCAACAAATATCAGTAATGCATTGTTATTACACATGCTTTTGAAATTATTTTGCAATGCTATTTATTTAATACCCTCGTAGCTTCGACATTAACGGATTCATTATTTTTACTCATTTGTACTCGATGCCACAAGATGGCACCACCCATAACATTACATAACATAACATAGCATAACATTGCATAGTAGAGCATAGCACAGCATAGCATAGCATAACATTATAATATTTATTGCTTATTTAACGAAGATCGTTTTTACAACACGCTCTTTATTTCTATATGGATAACATCGTAACTATACGGCTCGATTTTAACAACGTGGTTGATCACGTATACAGTTTCCTTCCATAACAAAACTTTGATCAACTGCTATATATTTATGTGTTGAACTCTAACGATCGTTAATCAGCCGCTGATTCACTTATTCAATCAGATCACAAGCCAGTGCTTCCACCTGGTGCATATGAATGAACATCAGCGTAATCAAGAACGAGCTCAAAGTAGTCCACACACCGTATTTGTGATCAGTGTCAACAATAAATACTCAGATTATACAACTACAATACTGTAATACAAAACAGCATGCAATACACGAATTAGTCAAAGTCAAACAATGAATAATTTCCAAAACGTTATGCTAGTAATTTAAAACAGCCTCTACAATAAGGAACCGGAAAAAAAAGTAGCCAACAGAGGGCTCCACTTAACGCACATTCAATCGTGCAAATGAGTCCACTGGTTTTTCTGGGAGAAGTTAATTTAAATTACTAAATACTGCAGCAGGAATTCACAGCACATAAAAATACCTAAACCCAACAGCACACAATGTTATGTCCAGAATGTCCTGCAGTCGGTTTACTAAACATGATGCATTATTTTGTCACATTCATCGAAACAGGTTGGCTGTGGTAGCCAGGGAGACAGCAACGACCAACAGACGACATCGCTTAGATCATTGCTTCTCAACCTTTTTCATGTCGCTCGAATCTCGTGGTACACAATTTTGCCAATGTGTATTCTATAAATGTTTCTATAATTATAACCCAGAAGCACCCAGAAGCAATAAGATGACAAATTATTCCATTTTGAACTATTACGAACGATCGCCTCTCTTGAGAACAAAGGCGCTGATCGAACTGCAAGACCAAGGCTCATTAGACCTGACCACATGCTGTTCTTGATATATATATATCAATGTTCAGAAGCTCTCTTCACAAACGTGTTTTGCTAAAAATGGTAGCATAAACACATCAGAAAAAGCTCATTGGTTGCATCATGCTTCGACAGATTAAGCGAACAGATTACGATCACAGTCATTCAGCACGTTCTAACCGCGACTTTGTAGTATTCGATAACATTATTTAATCTTCCTAACGATGTCATCAACGTATGCCAGTTCATGTTAGCAATTGTCTCCTAGCAAACGGTTATGCTGCAGATCGTTGTCAAACATCAACAACTAAACTGTTATATTACATATCTAAGACCATAAACAAATATTGTAACGCTTACAATACGACGGTAGCTTGGATTAAAAAGCACAGTAAAGCCTAATCACAAAAAGTACCACGGCACACCGGTTGAGAAACACAGGCTTAGATCATATTACAAGAATGATCGTCTTCCTTAGACCCCCATTACTGTGTATATGATGGATATAACACAATAACGTTACACTATAACGGATCTAAACTTGGTGTATAGACAATTTGTCTTATAACCTCTAAGAACAAATAATTATTTTATAACATCCAAGCTTACTCTAATTAAATAATAATTTAATTAAGTAATTAATATTTTCATGTAGGCTGATCAGTCAGCGGCGAGGAATTTTCATTGTGAACCCACGTGGCGCCATGTAAAGAATAGTGATATCTAGCGGGTACCTTGAGCTCATAAATAAGAACTGTACAATGGTGTCCGTCAGATGAAGCTATATTTTGCTCTGTCGACGACGTTTTGTTTGTTTGGGAATTGATTACTATAAATAGTTGCGTCAGCCATATTGAGACGATATAACGTTTGTTTAACTTGTTGCTTCCTGTTTTTATAAACACATGCCTGATGGTTCATGTACTTCTACACTTGCCACCGTTGGGGACGACAACCCCTTCGCTTCCCACCCCAAACACGCAAGTCCGGTCAGTGTTCTGCAATAAAATCTGACGGATTATTTGATTGATTATCCATTTGTACTATGATACATATCGACAGACACAAGCCGTCTGTTTCTGTCGCTTTCTGCACTGATATTGGCTTCAGCTATTAATGTCGCGTGGAGTACCGACGTATATAATCATATAATAATCAATCCCGTAATATCAGAAATGTATGTCAGCCAAACTACCTAAATCTAAAACTGCCTACTATTAACGCAGTTTTTTAATTGTACTTTGTTTCATATGTGTCATATATGTTATGATTTTAATTATTTATTTGATATATTTATTTACTTTTATGTATTTGTCTTTAATTATTATTATTTTAAATTATCAATCAATCAATAAAACATTACAATCCATCCGTGGACACACTACTCACGAATGTATCACCTCCCGAATATTATATGTGGGTTTATCTGAAGGGACAATGTAAAACTTCTTTATTTATCTAAGTCGAATTACTACCTTTGCTCGGTGGTTTACATGTTTATAGTAAACATTGGTTTAAATACATTTACACATCGACGTACGTAGTGTTGATATGACCCACTTGTAAGACCTGTGTCCGTCCCTGTCTGAAGGCGACGACGACTGCTGGAAACGTAGACGTTGGTAGAAACGCAAGGAGTAAACACGTCAAACTCTTTTTAAGCACCAGTGACTTTATTATGGTGAAGTGAACGCAAGGGTTAAAGTGATTTATTTTTGTATAGCCAACATCCATACAATTCCCAACCACGGATTCTCTTCTTCTTCCATCGCGTCGTTCACCTAGCACCCAATTTTCTTTCCACTGCAACATTTCCTGACGTTGTACAAGAAGACGTCAATGGCCGGCTGAAAGGGGGTGAAGACGTGCTTGTAGTCACGGGAGTATTGCTGGCACGACTTTCTTTTTGATGTCTCGTGGTGATTCAAGTAGTCGGTCACACACTTTTTGGAACATTAGATGTCGTTTGGCGCAAATTGCGTGGGTGGCTGAATACAACATGGGTTGATGATTTCAGACATATTAATATTATAGAAGGACTTTTTTAACATGTATATACACAAACCCACACTAGACTAGGACACCAGCTCACGCACTCGAAAACGCACTCGTACATACACTGTATCAAACACACACGCACTCACACGCACATACGCACATATACACTCTCACTCACGCAGCAATACACACACGCACACACACAGCAACACACAAACACACACACACACACACACACACACACACACACACACACACACACACACACACACACACACACACACACACACACACACATACATGAATAAACTGAGTTAGTCATACTCCCGGTGTTGCCAGGCGAAAAAAGACCGTTTAAACATTGCATCAAATAAACTACATATTTTGAAGACGGCGTTGTGTTACAATCACGTAAACCAAACAACCAACCGACGACCGACGACCGACCGACCGACCGACCGACAGACCAACCAAACAACCAAACAACCAACCAACTAACACACAAACCAAACAAACAAACAAACAACCAGCAACAGTAAATATGACTGCGATTCTGAATGAAATAATCACGGAATCGTAGCGGCGACGAAGGGTATAAGAAATCACGAACTGTCGGATGTTTATATATTTCAACAAACAAAATATTTATTCTCGAAGTCTGCGTGATGTCACTATCAACAATAAAGACGAACGTCTTGATGTCCGACTTCAAACACGTGCTCACACGCATGCACAAACACACCCATGCATACATGCACATATGCACGCACACATACGCCCACACGCAAACAAGTTCACAAGCATGCACTCATTCTCGCACGCATGCACATACGAAGATGAGAAACAACAGCGTATGTAGGAGATAAAGTGTAATACGTGTGTTGTTGTGTTGCTTGGATGTACTGATAATAGCTATTACATGACAGTTGACTATAAGACACGTTAGAAGGAATGAATGTTTAAGCAAAGCCTTAACACGTGAACATCTGAACTCTGACCTCTAGTATAATGAGGTTCTATTAAAGCGCGTAATACTACGACATCTTCCTTTTTTTTTACAAAAGAAGAGATTATGACTTACTCAAAGTAACTTGTTATAAAGTCTCTGAAATAACTGTAAACTTGTAAAGAACAACATGCTATAGATTTAACTCTGATATAAGCTATACAGTATGCCTTGCTTACAGTCTTTGTATCTATTCATGCATAACGCTGAGGCTGCTTAATATGACGACCAGAAAGGGTCACATATAGTCCAGTTGTATTATTTTGAACAATGTTCTCAGCCGAGCCGTCTGTAGTCTTCGTGGGAGTAGTTGAATTCACAACAGCTGAAGCGGGCTGGACTGTAGTCGGACTGGCAAACGATACTCTCCTGACGATCGGGTGAGTCGAGTTGTCTCGGATTTGATTTCTGTTTCTTCGGATAGTGCTTGTGCTCGGTGTCGTGAGAATGTACGATCTTGGATTCGGTGTTTTGTCAAGGACCGTAGCAGGTCTCCACCGGCCGTCTTGATCACGGAAGCGAACTTCTTGACCGTTGTGCAGAGGCGGGAGATCTCTTGCGTGTTGATCGTGCTGAAACGTCATGTTGACCTGTCGCTCTTGTAGCCTTGTTCTCATATCGTCATGATCTTGGCGTGTGTCAACGATTTTCGTCAGAAGAGTTGACTGTATTTTGCGACCATTGAGGACCTCTGCTGGACTTGGAAGTTTGCTGTCAATTGGCGTTGTTCGCAGACACAGTAGCGCCAAGTCGAAATCCTGCCCACTTTGCCTCGCCTTCTTCATGACATGCTTCACGGTTTGGATTTGACGTTCGATGAAGCCGTTTGAGCGTGGATACCTCGGCGAAGACGTTACGTGTTGGAATGCCATCTTCTTTGACAGATCTGTGTAGCATGCACTGGCGAAATGCGGGCCATTGTCCGACACGACACGCATAGGAACGCCTGTCTCGCTGAAGATCTGCTTTGTGACAGAAACGACGGTTGAGCTTAGACATGGCTTCGGCATTTTGCGCACGATAGGAAATGTTGAATAGTAGTCCGCAATGATGAGCCAGTCTGCGTCGTTGAAGAAGAACATGTCTGTACCAACCACTTCCCAAGGTCTACTCGGTACTTCGTGCGGCTGTAGCGTCTCGTGCTGTTGCGCTGGTTGGTGTTCTTGACAGATGTCACACGACTTGACTGTAGTCTCAATGTCACGATTGATGTTGATCCAATACACAGAGTCTTTTGCTCTGAGTCTCGTCTTCTCTATGACGAGGTGACCGTAGTGTAGTTTCTCCAGTATGAATATCTGCATGCTCTCAGGAATAACGACTCGTGTTCCTTTCAGTAGGATACCATCTTCCACGAAGAGTTCATCGCGGAACGACCAGTATGAACGGATGCTAGTTGGCAACTCCTTTATTGCTTCGGGCCATCCAGTCACGATCGTTTCTGAGAGTGCTTGCAGAACTGGATCAGCCTTCGTCTTGTTCCTCAGCTCTTGGATGCGTTCATCAGAGAATCGGACGAAGTCAACACGAACGTCAAGGTCGATCGTTTCTGTGTTGTGCGTACTTGGAAGACGCGAGAGGGTGTCTGCAAGGACAATGTCCTTTCCTGGTTGGTATTCAACTTCCATGTCATACCCTTGCAGTTTGAGGAGCATTCTTTGTAGTCGCGGTGGAGAGTTGACAAGACCTTTCTGGATGATCGCAACGGGAGGCTTGTGGTCCGTGACGACCTTGAACTTGCGTCCGTATAGGTACGTGTGGAACCGTTGTGTGCCAAAAACAATGGCTAGCAACTCTCTCTCAATGCAGGCATATCGTTTCTCTGCGCTTGATAGACTCTTCGATGCGTATGCCACCGGTTGGATTACACCAAACTCGTTCTCTTGAAGTAACGCTGCGTCAAGTCCAAGGAGACTAGCGTCTGTCTGAAGTATGGGCGTTTTGCGTTTGAGGTGACAAGATGTTTCATACCATCGAAGCAACTTTGATGATGCGGTTCCCACATGAACATGCTGTCTTCTTTCAGTAGATCTCGAAGCAATGAAGCCTTGTCAGCTAAGTTCGGGATGAATGGGCTCAAGAAGGTCATGAGTCCAAGAAACTGCTGAAGCTCTTTCTTGTCTCGAGGTGGTGGTGTGTCTTGCAAATCGCGGATCCTGTCCGGATCAAGTTTGATGCCATCAATGCCGTAGATGAGGCCAAAGAAACTAACACTGCTCTCCTTGACAAGGAGATCAGACAAGCCGAATGGAAGTCGCTTGATGGCACATCGACCGTAAGGAGATTGAAACGTAGTGAGGAGTTGAGAGTCCTTATGAAGCTGGACACCCTAGTATCCGGCTTTGGCGTCAAGTTTGGAGAAATATTTTGCTCCTGTGAACTTGTGATTAAGTTCTTCCAACGTAGGAGTTTTGTGGTGCGGTCTCTTCAGTGCCTGATTCAAGAACTTGGGGTCCAAACATATTCTTAGGCTCCCATCTTTCTTCTTTGCATATGCCACGCTTGAGACCCACTCTGTTGGCTCATTCTCGTGCACTTTGCGTATGACGTCATTTTCCACCATGGAGTCAAGACTGCTTTTGATAGCATCTTTTAGCGCAATTGGTGTCTTTCTTGGAGGATTTACGCGAGGAGGAACTGCGGGATCCACCACCAACTTCACTTCACCAGGAAAACAGCCGATTCTGTCAAACTGTTCTGGATACATTCTAGTGAGGTCATCAACGCTGTTTATAGAGGCTGTGCTCGAGACAGCTGATTGTCCCGTAGCAGGTCTATCTTCTGTTGAGGAGTGCGTCTTGATGGTGCAATGTAGAGTCACCAGCTTCAACTTTTCACACGACTGAAGACCAATCACTGCAGGGCCGGTTACATCAACGATGTAGTACCGAGTGTCACCCCATGCCGACTTGTGGTAGCTGCATGAAATGTTAACCACGCCATGGCATGTGATGGACGTGCCATTGTACGCCGTCAGTCGTGCGCCTCTTGCTGCTGCGACGATGTTATCAACGGGGAATCCCTCAGCATTTAACTTGTCCGGATACATGCGTCGAAATGTTCGCAGTGGAAGTGTATTGCCCTGTGCGCCTGTGTCCACTTTCAGGCTCAAATTGTGGATGCCAGGACGATTGCTCAGTTTAATTTGCACCTGCGCATAGGCTTCGTCGCGATTATTTTGCCCGAGACACATTGCTGACACTTTCACGTCATGAAAACTGAGTGCATCAAATGACTGCTCAAGTGTATCAGTGTTCTGTGCATTGGAACGCATTTGATTAATTGTCTTTTCGTTTGCATACGAATGTTTTCGTTGCCGATGCTCGTTC
Organism: Paraescarpia echinospica; assembly: GCA_020002185.1. Classification (NCBI taxonomy): domain Eukaryota; kingdom Metazoa; phylum Annelida; class Polychaeta; order Sabellida; family Siboglinidae; genus Paraescarpia; species Paraescarpia echinospica. The sequence continues at coordinate 16,555 of JAHLWY010000537.1, forward strand.
CTGTTCCTGGATTTCGAACGTCCGCGCTGATGTGGCGTGATGTTGTTGGCATGCTGTTTTTTCTTAGTCAGACAACATTTCGCCCAGTGGTTCATTCTGCCGCATGCTCTGCACTCGACTCCAAACGCTGGACAACTTTCACGCGGTTTGAATGGGTGTTGTTGACCACAGTTGCGACATCTGGCGGATGAGTTTGCATCACGTCTGAAGCTATGCACCGCAGTTGTCGCCACTGTTCCCATGTCACGAATCTGCTGGACGTGGGAGGCACTCGCTTCATACGCTCGTCCCAACTGAATTGCTTCGTCCAGTGTGTAGTTCTTGTTTTTTCCAAGCAATTCCTTCTGGTAATCAGGAATTGGCGTACCAGCTATGATCAGTTCAATGAGTCGCTCATTCAATTCGTTATCTTGAAACTCGCATTTCAGAGCTAGCAGCTTGCATCTGTTTATGAAACAATCTAAGTTTTCTTCTGGCCTTTGACGGTAGTGCGTAAGTCGTAACCGGCTGATGCGATAGTTTTCACACGGCTCAAGTTGTTCAACGAATTTGGCGAATATCTTGGTAGGATCTTTCCTTTCCTCTTCTGTGAGGCTCCAAGAGTTGTATTGGCGTAGTCCTTCATTGCCGACTTGTAGTAGAATGTGTACTACTTGTTCTCCTTCCTCAATTCGCTTTGCTTTGAAGTATAATTCCATTCGTTGTTTAAATAACTTGAATGTTTCTGCTTGATTTTCCACTGACCAATCCATTCTTGGTACGTGATCCATGTTCGCTGTTGTTGTTGGCCAATTCGCGCCTACTAGTAGCGTGTTAGCTGTGTGTCTTATAAATTGTGTAGCTTAAAACTACCAGCCAGGCTGCTTTAATGAGCTTCGGTCAGTTATAATTATGGCAATATGGGTTATATGCCTAGCTATAACAACATACTGCAACAGTGTTCAATTGCTAGCCAGCCAGACCTCTTTTATGAGTCCCGGCAAAAATTACAGAAGGCTGAATGTCTCTGTTGTTTACACGTAGCTGTCCATTTGCATGTGACGTGATCTTTGATCCCGACGCAGCTGTCGAGTGACGTCATTCATGTTGCGCGTGATTCTTTTGAACAAATTTCAGGCACGGCGAATAAAGACATATTTTTCACTCATCAGTTGATTCAAAGTTCACGATTTCAGTGTCAATACGTTACCGCCGCCCTTAGTTTGTTCTCGTCGCTGCCACCATGTTGTTGTGTTGTTTGGATGTACTGATAATAGCCATTATATGACAGTTTACTACAAGACACGTTAGAAGGAATGGATGTTTAATCAAAGCCCAACATGTGAACAACTGAACTCTAACCTCTAGTATAATGAGGTCATACTAAAGCGCGTAATACTACGACAATTACTACATTTACAAGTAGTGTCTTGTTGTTTTATATCTTCCCCTCTATATTCAAGAATAAAAGGTTAAAACATACATAAGAATGCACCATATTTAAGCTAGTTTTTAACAAATATCCGGTGGAACACGCCCCCAGACCCCCCTAGCAGCACTTCGCGCCTGCGCCACTCGCGTAGCTCAGCCCTACCACCTCACCCATCATTTTACCCAGGGGAAACACTGAGATAGCACAGTAACACTACTCACTAGATACCTTCTTCGGAGGGATGTTTCCATCATCGGCCTTACCTAAAACTCGAGAGAGGCATATATAGAGGTAGCAATCTACATGTACAATTAATGTACTAACTAATCATTGTTGTTTGTTTTCCAGAATCCAACTTAATGCTTTGAACATTCAGAAGTTGGAATGTCCAAGAAATAAATTTACGCACCATTGTTTTGGAGACAACTGGAGACATCACACAGTTCAGTTAATTACAATTAACACAATAATGTTTTAATTTAATTTATTTTATCACCTTGATTGAACTAGGCTTGATAAAAAGTTCGATGCAGGATTAATATTTTAATAGACAATAGTATAAGTGATACATATTGAACAAAGCAGCTATTATTCCTAACAGGGATTACTTATTTAAATTGTTCTAATTTACATGATATTCAGAACAATTGACATATTTCAGTTCATACAATATTCAACACCGTACAGCGAAAATGCTTCCACAAAGATACCAATGGGGGGTTGAATGGCAATTCAGCGTCAACGACAACATTTCACACATCCTTTCATAAAGTTAAACACAATATATATGCCGAATGTCAGTGTCGCGAGTGTTGTATTTTAAACAACGCATCGCAAAATTTGGTAAAACTTACACAATACCGCATTGTTACGGAATTTCGCGATGCACGAACTTGAGAAACTTGAGTCTAGTATGTAAATTACAAGCTGTACCTGTGCCACTGTCACTGGCACGCGCCACGATAAAATCCGCAACTTTCTCAACTCAACTTCGTCGCTCGGGTGCATATTCTGTCGCGCTACCATTTTTGCTATATGTCTGTAGTAGTTTGGTTATATTGTACAGAGAATCATCCACGTTAAAACTAAATCAATATTTGAAATGAGAGCTTTGGCAGCAAGACGCTTTCGCCATTTTCCTCACGCGTGGCCTAGATTCGGACGCATGCGCACAATTCGCGTATGAAATATACACGAACGACACTCTGGACGCGGTAATTTTTAACCAAAACACAAAATACGTAATATTCTCTGTTTTATTCGCGCAACGTTTCATTGATAGTATTAGTTTACAAACCATGCGATCTAATCTCAAATATACACTCGATTAAAGCTAGCATAACACCATATATGATAAATGTATATGTACAGGCAATGTCCGACACAAAAAGTATACGCTCACAAATGTCCAGTTCGTGTAAATATAAAAGTGTACGCTACAACACACAATGAATTGCATAATTTCCCAAAATAGCTCCCACTTAATGTATGTGACTAACACAAACGTCAGTAGCTGCACGAGAGAAATGTGTGTGGAAGGTTAAAATATTGCCTGTACACGTACTGAATGTACAGGTAATGTGGTATGTAGACTTATACTATATATATGTATATACATATATATATATATATATATATATATATATATGTATGTATGTATACAGAAGCGGAACACCCTACATTCAATATATATATGTATTGTTATATAGTGCACGCTTGCACCTGAATGTGAACTCAGTCAGAGGAATAGTGTGTGCGTGCGTGCGTGCTTGCATGCGTGCGTGCGTTCGTGTGACTAACGGACATGAACCTGTGGAAACGGAGAGAGAGGAATAATGTGCGCATGTGACTACAGGACATGTACATGTGTGTGCAAAGAAACATATGCATATTGCGCGCGTGTGACTAAGGGACATGTATATATATATATATATGTATAATATATATATATATATATATATACATGTCCCGTAGTCAAATGCGCGCACAAAGAAACTGTATATTATATATATATATATATATATATATATAGGATAGGAACATATATACATATATATATATATAATAATTATAATACTGATAATAAGATATATAATTGCGCACGTGTGATTAGAATACATGTACCTGTGTGCAAACAGACAGAGGAATAGTACGTGCGTGTGCGTGGAATATACCTCAAAGTCAGTCTTCAATGCGGTCAACGAACAATCCAGAACATGAATATATGTACTTTTATTACACTACCAATTCCAATAATCAAACTGCAATATATAATATTAATCAAATTTATAATATAATATATTATTTCACTGCAGGTTCTACTACTACTGCTCCTTACTAACTGTGTGACCACTCGGGGCGCCTCTAAGTCCAACTGACGTAGGGACGCGTTTCCCCTTTGTGTCACCAGTTTTCGGCTTAAGTCCAACGGACTTCGTTTACTACATGTCAACGTTCAGGTCTCTGCGCAGTGTGTTCACTGTATAATTTACATGGTTATTTTGGATAATATGGCGAGCTTCTTCTTGACAGGCGTGCCGCACGGCTTCTTCGAGGGTACACGGTGTCGATAGGTAGATCACGTTGGCCAACCGTCCCATCACTCGCTTTATGTCCCCCACGCACTCAAAGGGCACCATGTGTCCGTCGGGAGTGAGTGAAGGACGTTTGCCGTGGTGGGGAGCACAGTCCGATATTGGGATGCGTGACGAGGTGTTATCGTGACACGTCATCATGAACGATATGTCAAACGGTAGAGGTGTGCTGATCTCTTCACACGTCATATGCAGTGTCGGAGCAGCGGATGAGGCGGTGGTACGAGCACGTGACGTATGGCACTCTTCGAGTAATCGTTTCAGGAGGGTTCGTCTTAATGATGTCTCCTTCGTGGCATGCGCGGCACGTTTTTCACGAGTAGTTGTAAGCATGACGTATTTTCGCTATCCCTCTACCACCAGCACCATCTCTCTGTTGAACACACAACAATACACCGCGAATATAAGTGATACATTTTTATTTACAGTCATTTTCTTCGAGAACCGATATACCGCGACTTTGCATGATCTCTTTCACTCGAGGTATCGTCTCACGCACATAAGTCGGCGCCAGTGTTTCGTACCAAATTCAAGTTATTGAAAATATGGCGCGGAACCCTATACACATCTTCGGGTTCGTCTTCAAACAGGTGACACAGTTCATTCGACACGTAGCGAACACAGGCATTGGCCATGGTTGTGACAAAGATGACTCGATCCATCAGATGTTCCGATCGCATTTGAATTTCGTTCACCTTCATCACACTCGCCTGAAATTCGCTACAGGTTTCGCTACGACTCGACCACATACACATCGCACAAACAATCACACTTGCGTCGTCTTCGGATATACCCGGGTAGCTCAGTCGCCTTTTGACACCTTTGTCCGCTAGGGGAGATTGATCGGGGGATACAATACTCGTCTCCGCCCCCCGCCGATTCCTCCATATCAGGTAGCCAAATGAATATACGGTCGGTCGACGACTACAAACAGACATACATAATTACTACTCGATCACTTCCAGTGACGATACAGAATAATTATCGTAACCCCGTTTCGTTGTCTTTCTGACATTTACCCTAACTTTTTGGTTGTGTAAGGCACTCAACGCCTGGTAGCGTTTTTCATCCGTTTTCAATGACATGTAGTCGCATGCTGAAAACCCGCCTAACAGCCGCTGGACTAAACGATCAAACCCCGCGACCCGAAGTTCGGTGCCTTTGCGATCGGCCAGGAGCATGCCCATAGCGTATTTATATAGAACCACCCTTTTTGTCGCCCATGGATCGGACAAATACTCACGCTGTGTTGAGCTTTCACTCCAATGACAGCTTTGCGGTTGCAAACACGACAGGCTTGGTAACACATGTACTTTGCAGACAGAGCGCACGTTACGAGAGTCAGTGGGTGATAAAACACATAGTTGCCATCAATTACTTCGTTGAGACTTCTAAGACTTGGCTTGTACTCAGGACATGACTTGTCATTAGCGCTCGCCATCTGGGTAGTTCAGCAGTCAGAGTAGTTCGAAGTCGGCAGGAAGTGATATGTCCCACTCCTCTTATCGTGGCTTTATATACACAACGCCGATCGAGGCGTTATGTCCTGTCAATCACCAGACAATTGAGTCACTAGTAAATCTCTGGTCTCAGTGCCTGGTGACAGTGGGTGTTCACAATGGGCGAAGTATGTCACGCGGATCTGTATTCCTTAATTGTTGTCTGTTTACTGATAAGCCACATGCAGTTTGTAATTCGTTCTAAACAATGAGTCTGCATACTCTGTATATAAACCGTTCGTTGCTAACGTTCAAATCATTCGACATACACACACATTCAGCACAAACATGACTTCTCCAATACCTTGGGACGAAGTCAGATAACAATGGCGGCGGCACGATACATCTCATAATGCAATGATGTGAGTACATTTTCACAAAGTATATTTCATATATATATATATATATATATATGTATATATATACATGTACATATCGCTGTAACCATCCCATATATATATATATATATATATATATATATATATATGGAGGGTTACATATGTACATGTATATATATATATATATATATAAATATATATATATATATATATATATATATATATATATATATATATATATATACGTACGTGTAAACCGCCCTTAAAAGGGTTTGACTCTCGATAAACCAAAGTATTGGACTCTCGATAAACCAAAATACTTCCTTGTCCACCTGCCATCTAGAGTTAATTTCCTGGATGGCAATCTTGTTCAATCTTGTTAAATCTGTAATTTCCAATTTTTATCATATAGCCTGCCACACTCAACCAGATTCTTTAAAAACTTCCCATTACGATCTACACATCCATCTAGACATCTTGCATTTGGGGGACTTCCGATGGTGAATTGATTTGAATTTGGTGCAGCAAACTTGCGAAAATATAAGGATATTTGATCAAGATAAGTGATATTATTGAGCGTATAGGATACATAACGTAATTATATATATATATTAAGCAATATTTTTTGTTAAAAGTTAGCTAGAGGGAGTAATCTAGGGTAGATTAAAAGTAGGCGATTTGCGAGCGATAATTGGGGACGTTAATGTAATCGGAACGTTGTTTACAAAGTAGGTCACTGGCGAAGTTAGCGTACCGTGAACGACAATAGAATAGCGTTATTTGAGATAAACGGTGTAGTTAGATGAGTAATTAAAACCTGAAATAACAATCTTTTAAAGTGTATAATAGTACACAGGAAACAGTCTTTGTAAAGACTACCTTGTATCTAAGCCTAACTTGAATACATTGTCATCGACATCGTAACTAGGTAAGGCACGGTGTGTCACTGTGTGTTAACAAATATAACTAACTATAACCTAAACAATCTGTTGTAAATTGTATACAGAAAAGTCTTTTCAAAGACTACATAAAACTACTTTGAACATAAATAAATTCTGATATGGCACCTTGCAAGCGGCAACTCAGGGCAAAACGACACCTAGTTTGCAAAGACTGCCAGAGCTGGGTGGATTTTGCGTTGTCTGGCTGTCCAAAATCATGGGCAGAGACCAAAGATGACGGATTCACCTTTCGGTGTATGGGGTGTTTGAGGGTGGAATGTCTGATGAAGGAGGTGTGTAAGTTGACGGATATAGTGAAGGAGATGGAGGCGAGACTCAACATAGAAATAGATGGAGCAGAGAGGGATGACGCGGAGAGAGTTGAGAATTTTACAACACTGAAGGAGCAGAGTTGTGACACGGAGACTGAAGAAAGGAGACTGAGAGGAAGGAAGGTGACCGGTGTGAAGGAACAAGACATTGAGAAAACAGAGGGACGGAGGAAAAGTGTTCGGCAGAGGAAAAGAAAACGGGCCAGTGGGGATAGATCAGCAGGTAGTCAGACTGTAGAGAACGAGGAGAGACACGACAGCGATACAGGTGGTGAAGAGGTAGATACCACAGAGGCAGTTGGTAAGACTGTGAGACAGAAGACTGATGGAAGAAGACAGAGTGTTCAGCAAAAAACAGAAAACATGACAGGCGTGAAGGTGACAGGGGAGAAAGTGACCGTAGTGAAGGAGGTAGCCGGGGAAAAGGGACGGGAGAGGAGAAAAGAAAATGTGATGGGAGGAAAGAAGAAGGGACGAAAGGAAGTGAGAGTAAATGTGCTAGAAGAGAAGATGACAGGAGGAAAGGGGACAAGAGAAAACGCGACAGGAAAGAAGGGAATGGAAGAGAATGTGACAGGAGAGAAGACGACAAGAGGAAAAGACAACAACCAGACATATGCAAACCGGAGGAGCTACTCCGAGGCAGTGATTGAGGGGGCAAGGAGAAAAGAGAGAGTGTTTATGGGCGATTCAATTCTGAGAAAAACAGACAAGACTATATGCGAGGGGAAGGACGTCGTTGTATGTCTAACGGGGGCTAGGATAGAGCATGTGACCGAAAGGGTAGAAAAGGTATTGGGGCATGGCAAGGGAGGGTCTATACGAGTACACGTTGGGACAAACAATGCAGACAAGGAGGGAACAACTGGTATAGTTCAGAAGTACAGACATCTAGTGAGGACGCTAAAGAAGACAAGAGTGGAACAGGTTATTCTCTCAGGAATTTTGCCAGTAATGGGAGGAAGGGGGGCAAGATACAGAAACTGTAAGAGGATGGCGATCAACGCACTAGTTGAGCAGATGTGTGAGGAAGAGGGCGTGGGATTCATAAATTTATGGGGGTACTTTGTTGGGAGAGAAGATATGTACATGAGAGATGGCCTCCATCTAAGTGGAAAGGGGCAGCAGTGTTCTCAGAAAATCTGCTGCGATCTGTTGACAGTGGGACAGGTTGCATCTATTTAAACTAAATTCGCAGGGGGGACTCGCAGAGAAGCCTGAAACTGGAGGCATAGATAAAGGCAGCACAAATAATTCAGCAAAGAACAGTCTGGAAAACTGTTCTGAAGCTGGGTATAAATGTGTTTGTTTAAATGCAAGGAGTATAGTAAACAAAAGAAATGAACTAAACATTATGGTAGAAGATATTGACCCTCACATAATAGGTATAACCGAATCATGGGCAACCACCGGTATATCAGATGCCGAATTGGGACTGACAGGATATGTAATGTTTAGGAAAGATAGAATAGGAAGAAGGGGAGGTGGAGTTATTTTATATATTAAAGAATCTATCCAGGCTTATGAAATAAAATTAGACGGAGAAGCAGATTGCGAAGAAGCTGTTTGGTGTAACATAGTTGCAGGAAACTCTTCGTTAACGGTTGGATTAATTTATCGAAGTCCAAACATAAGCATAGAAGAGAATGAAAAAATACAAAACGCTATAAGGGAAGAGAGCAAACGGGACTGTGTTATAATGGGGGATTTTAATCATGGGCATATAAAATGGAAATCTCTACAGGGTATGGATAGTGAGGACCACAAATTTTTAGTTTTAGTACAAGATAGTTTCCTTTCTCAACATGCGCTAGAACCAACCAGGGGAGAGAATGTGTTAGACTTAGTTTTGTCCTCACAGAATGAATTAGTTGACAATGTTAAATTATGTGAGCCTCTGGGAAGTAGTGATCACAACCAGATACATTTTACCATCAAAGTAAAATCAGAAAGAAATAATAAAAAGCAGTTCAGGAGAAATTTCCACAAAGGAAGATATAAGGAAATGAGGAAATATTTAGCAAAGATAGACTGGAATAATACACTGAAGAATAAGACAGCAACAGAATGCTGGAATATCTTAAAGAATGAAATAGAGTGCATCGTAGATACATTTGTTCCCTTCAAAAAACAAGGGAAACGGACCAGAAAGAAACACTTATCGAAAGAAGCCATTAGAAAAATTAAGTATAAACAAATGATGTGGAAGTCATATAGACGTACAGGAAATGACGAAGACTACAACATTTATAAAGAAGCACTAAACCAAGCTACAGCTGAAATTATAAATTCAAAGAGAAGCTATGAACATAAATTAGCTTGTAATATAAAACATGACAGCAAGAGTTTTTATGCGTATGTTCGAAGCAAACAGAAAGTTCAGGATAAGGTCGGTCCTCTAGAAGATAGTGCTGGAAATATAATATCAGAAGGATTCTTAATGGCAGAAGACCTAAATGAGTATTTTAGTTCAGTGTTTACCAGAGAAGACACTAGTTCACTGCCAGTACCAGAGGCTAAGTTTAGGTGGGCAGAATCAGAATATTTAAGACAGTTAATTGTAACCTCAGAAATGGTAGCTAAGAAAATTAGGGCTATGAAGGAAAATAAATCACCTGGAGTGGATGGTATCCCACCCAAACTATTAGTGGAAATTGTAGAACAAATTAGCATACCGCTTGCAACAGTTTTTAACTTGTCATTAGAAGAGGGAGTGGTTCCTTTAGAATGGAAAGAAGCAAACATTATACCGTTATTTAAAAAAGGTTCGAGAAACAAGTCAAATAATTATAGACCAGTTAGTTTAACATCGGTGATTTGTAAATTATTAGAAAGACTAATTAAAGATCACATGGTGGATTTTCTTGTTAAACATAACTTGATAAACCCATCTCAAAATAGATTTCTAAAAGCGAGGTCATGCTTAACAAATATGTTATGTTTTTTGGAAGATATCACTAAGTGGGTAGATGATGGATCACCAGTAGATATCATCTACTTAGATTTTCAAAAAGCTTTCGACAAAGTGCCACATCAGAGATTACTGCTTAAATTAAAAGCCCATGGCATAGGAAATGGTATAATTAACTGGATAGAAAAATGGCTGATTGACAGAAGACAACGGGTAGTTGTTGATGGAGAGGCTTCAAACTGGAAATCAGTTTTGAGTGGGGTTCCACAGGGATCAGTACTGGGACCTATATTATTCTTAATATATATGAACGATTTCGACGATGATATAGCTAGCAAGGTGTTGACATTTGCAGATGATACAAAAGTGTTTAGAAGGATTAAAAGTGATGGGGATAGACAGCATTTACAAGATGATCTTGACAGGTTGATCAAATGGTCTGAAAAGTGGCAAATGTTGTTAAATTTTGGGAAATGCAAATGCCTTCACACAGGACATGGGAACGAATATGTAGAATATACAATGGGAGGAACTGTACTAAGTACTACTGTAAAAGAAAAAGACTTAGGGCTGACAATTAGTTCTGACATGAAGGTTTCAGAGCAGTGTGGAATTGCAGCTTCAAAGGGAAATCAAATCCTTGGATTGATTAGGCGAAATGTAGCATATAAAGAAAAAGAACTAATAATACCGCTGTACAAAACAATAGTTAGGCCTCATTTAGAATATTGTATACAAGCGTGGAGGCCATACCGCAAGAAGGACATAGATATGCTAGAAAGAGTACAGAGGAGAGCGACTAAAATGATACCAAAACTGAGGGATCTTAGTTATGAAAAACGCCTAAAAGAATGTGGTTTAACAACACTAGAGACCAGGAGACTGAGAGGAGATCAGATAGAAGTGTTTAAAATATTGAATGGTTATGAAAATATTGATAAAAATATGTTTTTTTCAGTTTAGAAAGACTAGAGGTCATAAAGTTACATTAGTAAAGGAGCAGTGTAGATTAGACGTGAGAAAGTTCTCATTTTCACAAAGGACTGTGAATGAATGGAACAGATTATCTGATGATTGTGTGGGTAGTGTAAATATGTTTAAAAATAAAATCGACACATACCTCAGAAGGGCTGGATATATGTAGATAAAAGGGTTGGACTCTCGATAAGCCAAAGGGCTTCCTTGTCCACCTGCCATCTAGAGTTAATTCTCTGGATGGCAATCTTGTTAAATCTTGTTAAATCAAGCCTGATCGGAGCGGCAGAGGCGAGCGGTATTTCGACTTCAAAACAGAAGTTTCATAACACCAACATTTTGGAACGTTATGTGCCCGAAACGACATTTAATGATGGAGTAAACACAGTAATGACTGGGGCATGAATTTCAGGTAAATACGCAATCATAACGGCACAAATGAGGTGGTGCCGGATTTTATAGAAGTCCGCGATCATAACATATACTCTCGCAAACGATTTTGGCGCGACTTATACATTTACGCGGGAGTTTGATCGTAAACATCATCGATGTGCAGTTAATTAATTTAGCGGATTTTTCATATATAAATGATATTGATTTATATCGTTGCTTACACATTAGATCTGACGCTGGAAGCTTTACATCTAAGAATAATAACAGAAAATCGCCTAAATACTTTTCGAACAATATTGAAGAATAGGCATTTGTACCCCAGAACAACGTAGCGGCACCGTTGTCCAGGAAAGTGATTACGTGATAGAATCCTACTTCCAGAATGCGCTACACCGAGCAACACCCACTTCGCCCGACTAACACCGACTGTGGAAGCCGGCGTGTCGTAATAATCACGTGAACTGGACAAAGTTCGAATACGTCAGGGGCCGGTTTCATGAGACGTATCAAAGCAATTATATACCAAGCATAGTCACTGTTCGCAGTAAAAATGGGGCGGCCATTGATTATTACGTGCGTGGCGCCATCTGGCGTCGTTGAGCTAACCGCGTTGTGGCGCCGGTATAAACAGATAGGAAAACGGTTAATACGTTACGTATTTGAGGCAACAATAACCACTCAGATTAATGTTTTACTATCTCAGTGAATCAGCTAGGTGAAGTGATGTGCCAGTGTCAGACTAATGGAGTTTAATAGCAACAACGATCAATGGAATTATCAACAACCCCAAAAAGTGTAAGGTGCCGGGACACTAACAATGAATCAAATCAGATGCTTGTTGTTGTCATATTGAAACTGTCAGTCGATGTTGTTCTTCTGGTGATCACATGGTAAGTGCGCTTATTTAAGTAATGTTGGCAGTTCCACCATATATACAAACATATAAAGTTGTATATAATTTGGTGTAATCTTCGCTATTACACCACCTATTTTGTATTACATGTTATATTTGGGTAGGTACATGTAGTAAACAAACGCGCCGTTTGGGCGTTTCGATCGGTCAGGTGCCTGCAAAGCTAAAAAGGTGAAGAATCGTTGCTGTTTCTCTGATGTCCTGACCATGAGTGTTTACTTTGCAAACACTTGTCTTCTATGTACGATGCTCATCTACTTATCAGTCGGTAACATTGTGGTATACCAACATTGTGGTATACCAACATTGTGGTATACCAACATTGTTGCCATATCGAATAGATTGTTTATTTACAAGTAGTAAATCACAAAGTCATTGTTTTTTGCCCAATAATATGAATACATGTTTGATTGAATTGCCATAAACTTCATTATTTTGATAAGTTATATATATTTCTCAATAACGTGTTCATGTTTATAAACACACTGAGTACAACCATCAATTTATACCACCCAGTAATCCAGTTTCCTAATCAATCCCTACCAATAATTATTAAGGTAAGCAAAGCAAATAATGTATATATTTATTTACATGTTTTTTGCAAAGTCAAGACTCTTACATATTTGAATAAAAGGCCATAACTGAAATGATTATGGAGTCATTTATATAATTTGTGCATGGTGTATTTGTACCCACATTAATTACAGTTATAAATGTGATTTTGCTTTAGCCAGTCAGTTATCATGATGTGTAATTCAATTCATAAGTCAATGCTAGCAATGTATCTTAGATCGCAAACTGAATAGGACAATACAAATAAATCCGGGTTTTTGAAAAGCATTAATATTTAATTTAAGTAGATGTTGCATGGTTTTATTTTTTAACATAATTACATTAATATAATAATAGCGTCTTAATATGTATTCAAGCGCAATAAGTAAAAACTATGATTCGTATCAGGCAAAATGAATTTGTCTATCAGTTTGCCAAATCTGTTTGTTAATTGTTGATAGTAGCCTCTTTGATAGTCACTAACACCTCCATCAATATACAGAAAATAAAACCACTTTTTTTGTTTAGGCCTAAGAGTGAACACGAATAAATGGCAAAAGTTCAACAATTTATCAATACATAATTCAGTTAATAACTCAAATCATTTTTATACAAAATCTCTTGAATAAATAGATGATTTTTTAAATGTCGTCATTTAATGTTTTTTTTTAAACTGGGGGAATGACCGTATTCACACTTGGGAGCTGAATAAACAACCACTGGACAAATGACCAGTGGGAAAATACCCTACATCCATGATTACATGAAAAAGTCCTGTATTCACTGGTGCAGAACAGACATAGCCTTCCGGCTGCCCTTGCATTTTTTTTCCTGCACCAATCGCCTCGTCTCGTATTTAAAATTGTAATTGAGACGACATCTCAGGTACATGGATATTAAATCTTTGACGATGTCATTGTGACAAGAAACATTCAACATTGTCAGAGCAACGTGGTCATAGATATGCTTCGTTAGTTCCCTCAGTATGTGCCAACTAGCAAGCATACTTGAGATCTTGTCTGCGAACAAGTCTTCCACCTTTTTAAAAATGTGTGTGAACTGAGCTGAAGGTGCGGTTAAACCACCAAAAGCACCTTTCTTGTGGCTGTATGCTCTAAGATGCGGGTACATCTGCCCATCATCAACTACATTGGTGTCAGTAACTGTCACCATTGAAATGCAATGATTGCAGGCAAAATTCTGGGATGTTTTGAGCTTGTGTACAACGTAGCCACCAATATAGGCAAGAACATTACTGACTTCAGTCGGTGTTTCACAATCATTGTTGGTTTGGACTAACTCCACTGCATTCTCTGTTAAACATTGTTTTGTTTGTGTTGTTTCATACTCCTCGTTTGTTTCATTGCTGCACAACACGGTACTTGATATGCGAATGCGATGTAAACTCGTAAACATTACGTCATTGTCATAAGCACAATTGGCTGATGGGATTTTGGCCAATAGGAGATTACAACACATGTTGTGATAGGCGAAACGGAATTCATTAGCTGACAGGTTAACACGGTGCCCCCGTTTGCTCTGATCTGCGATAATAAATTCTCAAGACAGTCCTGGTTGAGTCATCCAGTCAACAAGAAACGTAATGTACCATGCATAACAAACTGATCGTGCATTCCATAGCATGATGGTCTCTTATTGCTGGTTTTGCTCGCGACCTGCCACATGGCCGCCTCTTTTTCAGCTGCTTTATATGGTGAAGTTCTTTGTCGCTGCTGTTTCCACATGGCACAGCCGTCTTTCTGCCGTATGACGTGACATTCAGTAAACCGAACACGTCATTCACTTGCTTTAGAAACTCAGCAGTCATTTGTGCCTCAATCCGTAGCTTCCCAAGTGATGCCATAATCGTCATACCACTGTATACCGTGTTTGAACAAACCTGTCCAGCGAGATTGACCTGTAACAAATGCGCATGATCAAACTTTAAATGATTATTGCCAAGTAGGTACGCTTCAACATAAACTATTCCTCCGCATGCGTAATATTGTATGCATAATTACGTGACACCTGAAATGAAAATCACCTGTTTCATTAGATATTCTCATTTGTTCTCACAAAACAGTGTAATAAAATTTCACAGTAAAATACAAATTTACAAGAACTACACAGTGAGTCAGTGACATCGACAACATTTTAAATACCACACTTTCCAAGAAACAAATACCTGTTATCACCCGCATTGACGAATATGGTAGTAAGTAAACATGGGAAACTGTCAGCTTTGGTGCCATTCGAAGTGACATGTTGTTGTCAGTGATGTATAATGCCTTTAAATCTTCCCACGAGGCCACATATAATAGTATTAATATTATGCACATTCAAAGAAATTCAAATTCAAAATTCAAAGACATGGAGCTAGTCTATGACAAGTGAAGAAACAAAGAACAGTCACATCTTCCATGTTGCTTTTTCAGAATTTTTTTAAAATGAACTGATACTTCTATGATGCTTAATGTATTAATAATATATTATAAATTACTAAAGCAATGTGATAACTAATTTTAAGTATCGTTAATATAATTTATCATTGTTTGGCACTTCCGTGTCAAATAAATAACTAAAAGCCTCACCATGTCTGATTTCATGTAATGAAATGTTCGTTGTGTTTCCACAATTTGACTGCACATTATTGCAGGGAGATTTATTTATTAAACATACCAGCTGCCAATACATTGCTTTAATGCAGGTTAGTAATTTCCAGAACTGTTACTCAGGTCATTGCACAATTGTACTGCTATTATTACAAATCTTACTGCTAAGTACTACAAAAACTACATTTTGTGAATATACAAACATTTGCTTGACTGGTTACAATTATTTAATTGTCCCATGAATAAATTGCAATATGTGCTACTCAAACCAAGTGATCTTGCTGCATCAACAATGTCCTCTGCAGAGTACAGACTCGGTGAGTTTGACGGGTTTCACGTGCTTTTCTGCTTTGCAAATAAACTAGTTCCTGTACAATGTAAAACATTTAAACTGCAGTTTATTTACAAGACAAGGATGTCATATTTTATAATTAATTGCACTATTTTATCTTCATTTAAAAACTTACCCATGCAACACCATGCCCCGGTAGATGATTTTTTATTGGGAAACAATTTTAGGGAAAGCAGAACAATCAAATATATCACCAGACATTAAATATTTACATTATCTCTAAAACAATTTTTTTTAATTTCCATTAAGACATCACACAGCTAAAAGAAGTTTGTGGATGAGAAGGTATGAATGCAATGATTGTACTCACGGATACAACGCAGTTGATAAGGTGATCTTTTTTCCCCATTAATTCTGTTGTGGATTTGGGTGAAAGTGGCTTTGCGCTGTAGTTGTGTTCAGTTGCTTACAGGGACGTTGACGGTAAACATCCAAAAGTGCTGCTAGGTTTCAGAGTCGGCATAGCCCTTAATGCTGGCCGCTTCCTTGGCGTACGGTTTGGAGTCTTGAAGCTGAACAGTGTAGGCACTTCTGTCCATGTACGGTTTTTTTTGTTGATCACTCATGAAACACTCACGTGTAAAATGGTCACTACAGACAGGTAGATTATTCTTCCTGTACCCAGCTGTTGTCTTGTCAAGATCTCACCCTCTGATATTAATTAGCCATCTTTTGTTTCTAAAACATTTAAGCGTAATGTACAACATTACTACTACTTAAGTCTGCATGCACACTCTGACTCTGTGGTATGTCCCATTGTGACACACTGCAGCCATCAATTAATCACAATTTACATTTAGTGATTGGTACAGAACAATTATTTAGCTACTGTCCACGTTTTCCCTACCTGTTGTGATCTCACTTGGTAATATCTTGAATGTATTAAATATGCTATTACTTCAATAGAACATGACACATGTCAGGCAACGACTACTTTTTTATAACCAAAATGTGATAGCCTTACAGACCTCTCAGAAATTGTTTATTAACTAATACGATAGGTGGCAGCAGAAAGCACCATATCGATGTAAACAAACGCACAAATGTATTATTGTTTGTGCTGTATTGTACGTAACTATATCGTTGTAATCGTCACAGGAAAGTTATCTGATTATCTGATGATATTTACACATGCAGTATTTTAGCCGCAAAGTGAAGATTTTTAACACATACAAAATCCGGCGGCTTCCGTGCCCGTGGACTTGGTGCGTTAATTCGCGTCACCGACATTTCGTTGTCTAAAACAAAGTTTCTAACCGTTTGTTTGCATTCAGTCGATCAAATCAATGTTACTGATTTCGAATACTGACATTTTAAAACAAATAAGTGTTCCGATTTATATTTAAACAGCTTATTCAAATCAGTATGTAGATGGGAACTCAGTAATTGTAATATTATGATTACACGACACTAGTGTCAATTTAGTTAGCGGCCCAAACAAATGAACCGGTACCTTTACAATAATTATACTTATTTTCGTGACCTTGTTGGGTCTTTTGGAAATGAAAATAAATGTGTTTCTGGTGTTTTCGACGAACGGTTGTTGCACCCAAACACGGCACAACATGAGCCACCACAAGGACGCCGTCCTGACTCGGCGGTCATATTTGCTGCGCTGTAGACTCAGTCCAGTAGATGGCGCCAATTTAAATTGGCGTATCGCCAAGTGACTATGCTTGGTATATAAGTGCACTGGACGTATTTATGACGTCATAGAGGCCGCTTAGACGTCGACATTTTAATACGCCATTAAGTGACTTTTTTGCGTTTCTTGAGTCTCCTTAAGATCAATTAGCCGTTTCAAGTTGGTCTTACCGTTACGTTTGATATTAACAAGCGTAAGCTTCGGTTTCTGGTCGTAAGTCCAGTGAAGGTAATTTTGCTGTGTGCGTACAGGGTGTGTGTGGAAGATGGGGTTGTTTTCACTATTATGTATAGTATGCATAGATCTACGTAATGGCGTGGCGTCTAATATATATAATATTATATATAATTTAATTACGATTATGTCAGTATTTTTATTCGTCATATTTAATCAGATTTACTAATTCATTTATTTTCAATTATGCTATTATTGTATTTAAAAAAAAAATTATTATTATTATATTTTGTATATAATTGCTTATTATTGTGCTATGTTTTTTTTATAATTCTTATTACTAGAAGCTAATATTTATCTTTGATTATATCCTTATTCAGCAGTTCTGCACTATTTTATTGTTGTATTTATCTTAAATAGTTCTTATTAATTATAGTATTTCAAATACATTGATGATTTTGAAATTCTACAGTATTTTATGTATTCGA
Organism: Paraescarpia echinospica; assembly: GCA_020002185.1. Classification (NCBI taxonomy): domain Eukaryota; kingdom Metazoa; phylum Annelida; class Polychaeta; order Sabellida; family Siboglinidae; genus Paraescarpia; species Paraescarpia echinospica. Next base: position 34,685 of record JAHLWY010000537.1, read on the forward strand.
ATATACTGTGAAATGCCAGGGACAATTTTGGAGCTGCACTATACCAAATATAATGTGATGTTATATAATACAGGGCCTAATACAACATATATATTGTTTGTGGGAGTAACATAATTACTCATGGGTATATGGAACGTTTTGATTTATAAAAAAAAAAATTATGGATGTTTACATTAATCTTAGTTGATTTATTAAAATAGTAATAATATTATCTTAATGTTTTATTTATTGATTTATTTAAAACAAAATGTATCATATGATATTTTATATCACATTATGTCACATTCCTTTTCTACTTCTATTATATTTATTGTCTTCATTTTATATATGATTTAACAACTATTGTTTTTATTCAAATACGTTATTTTTAACGTACATTCATATATCGTTGAGAAGCGCTGTGAACAAATTCGGATGTTGCGCTTAACAAAATACAAAATAGTATTTTTATTATTATTATTGTCCTTCATTCAAACTTTGTTTTATTAACTTGATACACTTGGCTGTGTTTTAATATAAATATGTCGATGTGATGACATATTTGTAATTACCTTAATAATCTACACTGCGGGATGCTAAATTGTTGTTTATTATATATGGCACTGACCTCTATCAAACTTACACATTACCTAATTAGGTACAATATCATACATAACATACCACGTTCTGTGACACAACGGGACTGTGGGAGAAACAGCAGGAATAACCAATGTTTGGTTCAAATGTGCTCAACTCCACTAACATTACTTCAACATTCTAGTGTTTTGCCAAATGTTTATTAATGTTCTAACATGTGTACCTTGTCTTGTGTGTCGATGTCCACTCAATTATGTGTGCACCTTGTATTGTGTGTCGATGTCAACTCAATTATGTGTGTACCTTTTCCTGGGGTCGACGTCCACTCAATTATTTCTATATGTGTTCACATCGTTTGGACCATTGGCCCCTGACCTACCAATTGGTGAGTCATATAAAATACAAAATGTATTTATTTACTTTTTTCAATGTACTAACTGGGTGCTCAGTCATACCCCAGGTGACGCCAATGCAAAGTCATGACTCACTAACGAGAATTTTATTATCTGCTGCATATAATTCCGATGGTAGAAATTAAATGGTTGTGGGAACAAGTACAAATTCAAAATATGGTAACAGGGTCTATCACTGCCTTTTGTTTGTTACTAATTATTAAATAACAAGTTTGCATCAATTGCTGCACCTACTGGTTAATATGGTTAATGCAAGGTGAAACACTAAGTGACAAAAAATGTCAAAGCTGACAGGAAGGTGGGAAAGTTTTCAAACAATGTTAATGTGTTTGGAAATTTGGTAAAGGAATTGAGATTATTACAGAGCACAAACGAATTATTTTATGTATACACAATCCAACTTTTATTAGCAAACACTGGATTTGTACATGACAAACGTTCTGCAGGCAATGTTTTTTTCTATGCATCCGTGTGCCCTTTCTTGTGCAAGTCTCTTATTTCTCTGTGGAATGTCCTCCGCAGTAGTGCAAATGACTCTTCAGGTTCTTGAGCCTCTATAATAGCAAACATTTCATACAAATTATATTATGCAAGACCAAATTGATTACAAAATTATTGCTAAATTAATTCCCAGAAACATTAAGAAAATGGAAATCAGTAACATGACTGTAGTAGGCCATTGTGTGAAGATGTCTTAAATTAGCATTTTTATATGCAAACTGATCGAAAAATACTATAAAATTTAATCATCAGGGTAAGCTATTTTTGAGATTTGTCAGTGAACTGGCAGTAATTTTGAACACTGAGAGAGACATCAAAATAAAATAAATATATACATTTTGGAAAATCTTGCTTAATACCGGGACCTAAGCACTAGCAGGCATCAATAATAATTTCAGATAAACAAAATGATGCTACTCAATAGATGTCTTCTTCGCCTTTTGCAAGGAGAAATGCTATGTCTTCTTTACTTCAATATTCTAGTGCTTTGTCCAGTGTTTATTAATGCTCTACATGTGTACCTTCTCCTGGGTGTTGATGTCAACTCACCCCTTTCTATATGTGTTCACATCGTTTGGACCATTGCCCCTGACCTACCCATTGGGGAGGTATGTAAAAACATAAAGGTAATTATTTATATTTTTCAGTGGACAGATTGGGTGGTCAGTCATACCCTAGGTAGCGCCAGTGACGCATTTATCAGGACCTTATCATCTGCTGCATACGATTCAGATGATAGAAGTTACAAGGTTGTGGGAGAAAGTACAAGTTAAAAACATGGTAACAGTGACATCTACTGCCTTTTGTTTTTTGCTAATAAATGAATAAAGTTTTAATCAGTTGCTGCACCTACTGGTTAATATGGTTAATGCAAGGTGAAACATCAAGGTGGGGAAGATTTCAAACAATGTCAATGTGATTGAAAATGGCGTCAGTTGAATACTCAGAATGGGCTTTTCATCACACACGCAAACCGATGGATATTAAATATCAGTAATCGCGTCATTAGTAATTTTCCAGTGGTATGCATACAATGCATAATAAACATAATATGTATATGTGTTTTTATTATTCTCATGTATGAGAGTGTACTGCCACTTGGTGGCTGCTATCAAAAAAGATACAATTGATAAAAAATCGTTTATTTTGTCTCACAAACCGTGATTATAAGGCATACATCACTATCTTGTGCGCACAATGACATATTTAGGACGCATACAGTTTGCCGTCTTATTAATTGCTACTATTCCAAAACGTTGGCGTAAGGAGCCAAACACGACCACAATAGCATGTTCAATAGGTAAACACGGCAGACGACTGGTGTTTTTGGCACGACAGAGTTTATTAAATTGGTCAATATTAAGCTCCCACTGGGATATTCGGTGTTCTGTAACATATAAGTATATAATGTTACAACTGCATAGCAATCCTGTATCTATTAACTATAACAAAGTAACAGCAATACATAAGCAATCCCAATACATTCACGTCACCTTCTGCACCATGTAATTACATACCTAGTATTATTATAGGACAATGTTCGCATATGTATGTTAAACCTTTTATAGACACAATAATAAGGCAACGGAATTACACCCCTCCTATTGTAGGACATAATACAGACAGTATACACACATTTCTAGTATTACACACAATTGATTGATAAAATACACACCATTGAATTCGAGGTGACAATCAACTGCACTGACGCAGATCGCCAAATGCGACCAAACCGCAACTATGTAATTATACTATCGGCGACGTATTACTATATTACCTAGCATCTGTCTATACAGTTGCATTAGTTATATTGCAGTACAGAACTACCCAGTATGTAAACCTGTCACGCCCTTATAGTCGCCGTCTAAAGAGGAAACATAACAAGCTTCATAAATGTAACGTTACGCATATTTCTAATATAATAATAATCCACTACAATGCAGTATTTAATCCGCCACTACATATAACGCATAAATGTAACAAGACTAACTTAACAGGCCGTAGGAATGAACGAACCGACTATTGGGCCCACATACCCTACAAGTGGGTGTGTGGGTGTGTCTCTGTCACTGGCTCAGGGCAAACTGCGCCTGGTAACGTATTTGACCGGTCTAGCTCGACTAACAGGGTGTGACCTCTACCCGTTAGTAGCCTCTGGTGAATTAACATTGACAAAAGTACTAGAATATCCTCCAGGGTTACAAATAGTCATTGTTGTTCACCTGTTGTTTCCCTGTTGTTAGGGTTGAGGCCGGCCTCGATTCAGTTCCATGAGTCCAGTTATACCTGTTTCTTCTTCTTTCCTTTCACTTATCTTGCACGGCTCTCTCCATTAACTGTCTCCATTCCCATGTAACTTTCGCTCTCATTGTACACTTTTGTGCAAATCCTTCCACGTCTCTCTTTACACAGTCCTCCGATCGCAGTCCACATCTTCCTCGCCTCCATTTCCGCTCCACTGTCCAGACATCTGATGTCTTTGCCCTGTCAACGGCTACGTGTTTGGCTTTGCTCCAAGTTGCCCAGCCCAGTTGTTTTCGTTCTTTTTCCACTGTGGTTCTCCACGTTGTTTTTGGTCGACCAAATTTTCTCGTTCCTTCCGGCGCTCATGTCAATGCTATCAGGCAGTGGTTGTGGTCCTTCTTTCTCAGGATATGCCTTCTTCTGTACTTTTGAGCTGACCTTCTCTTCTGCTGTTATGTTCTCAATGTCTTTGTTCGAAATTACTACTGGCCATCTAATTTAAAAAATTCTTCTGAGACAGTTGAAATAGAAAATGTCAAGTTTTTGTTGTCGCTTTTGTTTACTTTCCGTGTTTCACATCCATACAGTAAAACTGATTTGACCAGAGTATTGTATAATCTGAGTTTAATTTTTAATGTGTTCACAAGTGAGCTCCATATCTGTTTGGGTTTCATGAATGATGTCCTTGCTTTTCGTATTCTGTTGTTAATATCGTCACCCCTCCTCCTTGCTTGCTGACGTTTGCGCCCAAGTATGTTGGTAATCAATCTGTATTCTTTTGTTGCATTTGCTGTTTATCCTCAGTACTTAAGTTTTCTTTATATTGATTTTAGGTCGGTTTTTGATGCAAATGCATTCATATTTGTTGTCTTTGCTTGCATGTGTCTGTAACTTGATGACATAAGCGCAAGACATCTGCGAAGTTCAAGTCTTCAAGTTTTGACATGAATCTCCATCTTAACCCTGTGTTGTTTTCTTCAGTTGTTTTCCTCATTATCCAGTCGATTACCATCAAGAAAATAAATCCGGACATTACGTCTCCTTGCTTAACTCCAGTTTTTACCTTGAACCACTCAGATTGTTCACCTTCATCTAACACTGCACATTCACTGCCCTCGTACAAAATCTGGACCATACTGATTATCTTGTGTAGGATTCCGTAGCTCGCCATGATTTCCCAAAGGCTCTCTTGGTGCACGGAGTAAAATGCCTTTTCGAAGTATACAAACGTTACATAAAGCGTTGTTGCCATTCCACTACCTGTTCTATTATGTTTCGAAGGATGAATATCTGCTCAACTGTGCTTCGTCCTCTTCTGAAACCTACTTGTTCATCTCTCAACTTGTTGTCAACTCCATCTCTTATTCTGTTTATTATCACTCTTCTGAACACTTTATTGTGGACAGATGTTAGAGTAATTCCTCTCCAATTTCTGCACCCTGTAAGGTTACCGTTCTTTGGTATTTTAACAATCAGTCCTTGTTTCCACGTCTTTGGTACTTTTTCGTGTTCCCAAATTGTTTTGAATAAGTTTAGAAGCCAATTATCTGCTGTCGCCATGTCCGCTTTCAACAATTCTGCTGTAATGTCATCTTTACCTCCGGATTTCCCATTCTTTAGCTTCCCCAATGCTGCTCTAATCTCTGTTTTTGTTATAGAGTCTGTTGTGATTTAATCTGGACCATTCTGATTATCTTATGTAGGATTCCGAAGCTCGCCATGATTTCCCAAAGGCTCTCTTGGTGCACGGAGTCAAATGCCTTTTCGAAGTCTACAAACGTTACATAAAGCGTTGTTGCCATTCCACTACCTGTTCTATTATGTTTCGAAGAATGAATATCTACTCAACTGTGCTTCGTCCTCTTTTGAAACCTGCTTGCTCATCTCTCAACTTGTTGACAACTCCATTTCTTATTGTGTCTATTATCATTCTTCCGAACACTTTACTGGGGACAGATGTTAGAGTAATTCCTCTCCAATTTCCGCATCCTGTAAGGTTACCGTTCTTTCGTATTTGAACAATCAATCCTTGTTTCCACGTCTTTGGTACTTTTTCGTGTCCCAAATTGTTTTGAATAAGCTTAGAAGCCAATTATCTGTTGTCGCCATGTCCGCTTTCAACAATTCTGCTGTAATGTCATCTTTACCTCCGGCTTTCCCATTCTTTAGCTTCCTCAGTGCTGCTCTAATCTATGTTTTTTGTTATAGAGTCTGTGGTGATTTAATCTATGATCGGATCTAATTCAATATCTATAACGGGGTCATCGGGCATAGGTCTATTAAGGATTTCTTCAAAATGCTCCCTCCATCTTCCCCGCCTGACTGGTCGTTCAGTTATTAGGTTTCCAGATTTGTCTTTTACTGCATTCGCTGTCTTGTATTTGTCGTTACTAAGTGTCTTTGTGATGCTGTAGACTACTTTCAACCTTCCATTCCCGGCTACTTTCTCTGCTTCAGCGGTCACATAGACTACCCACTTTCTTTTATCTTGTCTCATGCTTTTCTTTACGTCTTTGTCTTTTTGTTAATACTTATCCTTGTAGCTCTGCTTTATCCTTTCTGACTTTGCTTGTTCTATGTTGTTCTTTAGTCGTTTCCTCTCTTCTACCAGCTCCCATGACGCTTTGCTGATCCATGGAGTTGTCCTCTCTTGTTGTAACCCAGAACTACTTCGGCTGTTTCTTTCCAGGCCACCTCGAATTCTTGCCATTTTCTCTCAACAATGTAATTATCTGTCTCATCGTAGTCCTGTAGTACATCGTATCTGTTCCGTAGCTAGAAGCACTACTCCTGCTACAACTCTCTCGATTCGACGGCAATACCACGGTATTTCCTAGCCAAATGAAAACATTACGTAAAACACATGTCCGTCGTCACCTAGTGTCCGACAACACAATTTAAAAAACTTAATAAAAACGCCGCTCACTAATGCGAGCTAATGCTAACTAAGGCGAAACTGTAACTAATGCATCCCAATAATACATTTATTCCACAGAACAGTACTTTGAACTTATACTCTTTCCCATGACCATTTAATTTCCGTCTTAGCCGATTGTGGCGTCGTATGCTACTCCACAGTGGCGCCACAAGGGGAGTGATTGAAAACTACATTTGTGCACTAAAAGGTAAATAGCAGTAAAAAACTGAATCATATTTGAAAATATGAAGTTACCTTACCGAATCCTTGATTTCTCGTTCGGTGCGACACCCTCGTCAGCGTTGGACTGCTAACTCTCGGTCGTCATGTGACTTCGTTGGTGGTCATCACATGACAACAGTTCCAAGACGATCGCAAGTACGTTGTACCCGGTGTCTCTGTTGATGGCTGGTCGCCTCTCTCTGATCTCTATTGCTTCACTGTTTTTCCTTCGTCAGAAATTGGTTTCTCTTTCGAGCACTGTTGCGTATTTGGCCGTGATCTTGTGGCCCTCATTCACTCTATGTTCGCCTACTGGTGTGAATGGCCCCTGATGTTACTATGTTTTTAACCCCTGTATTGGATGAATTATTTCAACTTTTCCAAATAAACAATTCTTCACCACCTATTTTATGATATTGTATCCAACATACCATAATTATACAGTACAATTTATGAAATTAATATTTATATACACTAACTTGATATGGCGGCACTGGTTTTGCATTTATCGTAGTGTTTTCAAATATGGTAATAAGCCAAGCAAAAAGTATGAAACTGGTGTGTTGCCTCGGAACAACAACGTCCAATAAAAGGTTAAGTCGGGCTCACAGAGCTGGTTTCACCTACTTATGTATGCTGACAGTCCGGACTTACTATTTAGTATATCACTCCACACATTTTGATCTTGTGGGTTTTGTCCTTGGGCTTCACCACTAGAGACCTTGTAGTATTGTATGGTTTGTGGTGCGTCCCCACTCCATGTTCTCGGAAGATGTTGGTCAGTTTCTCTGAAAGGTTGCGCACGTACGGTAAAGGAATGATCGGCGTGTGGCTGGCCTGTTTTTTCAGCACTTGGTAGTTTTCTATTTTTCTTAGTGATTTTGAACATACACTCTCTGAAGTGCTAGTCTCACATGTACTGTTTCTGTGGCTTTATCTTCGTCTGTAGTTATGAGTTGCTCTCTTCAGCAGTGATTTGACCACTGGTCGCTTGTGTTCGAAGTGGTGATTGGAGCTTAAGTTCAAGTACTGGTCTGTATGTGTTGCTTTCATGTAGACAATGATCCGCTTGCTGCCGTCATCGTTCATGTACGCACGTATCCAGGAATGGCAGTTGGCCTTCTCGTTACGGTTAGGTGGTGAAAGCACAGAGCCTAAGGGGAAAAGTAGTAACATAAGATCGACTGGAATTACAAACGCTGAAGAAACTCAACCACATCGTCATACTACCCGCATATAAAGGCAGAGATATGGTCATACTCAACAGCAGTTACAATAACACCAAGATGCTGGCCTCCTTGGTGACACCAACACATATGTAGACCTAAAGAAAGATCCTACAACAGACTACCAGAAGAAACTGATCAACAATATAATGTCTTGGCAACAGAATGCCTCCATCCCCACGTTGTTGATATACCGGATATACCCGACATCAGAAGAAATACCTAAGATCTATGGAACCCCAACATGCACACACCAGAAGGACCACTCATACCGATAATATCCAGCATACGAAGCATAACTTACAATGCAGCTCAGACTTTGGCCAAAATCCTCATACAAAAATTGGGAAGACATCTTACCACATCAAGAATAGCGGGGACTTTGCAAACAAGATGAACGACCTAGAAGTTCCCCCTGGACAACAATTAGTGTCATACGATGTGTCAGCTCTGTTCACCAGCATACCAGTAGCAACTAGTAAAGAGGAAACTACAGGAAGACACCACATGGAAACAGCGAACGACGCTCAACATCGACCACATCACTGAGCTTGGTGAATTTCTGCTTCAACGGCACCTACTTTTTGAACAAGTGCCAGTTCTAACAACAGGAGCACAGTGCGGCCATGAGTTTCCCAGTCTTACCCGTTGTGGGCAATATATAGATGGACTCTTTTGAGAGACAGGCCATCTCCACCGGCCCCACCCCCATCAGTCTGGTACAGATACGTCGACGACACTTATATCCAGATACATCAATACCACATGGAAGGCTTCATTGCGCATCTTAACAGCATTGACCCAAACACCAAGTGCAGAAAAAGCAGACCAACCATACACCGAAAATCCCTTTACCGTACGTACACAACCTATCAGATAAACTCACCAAAATCGTCCGGGAACATGTAATGGGGACTTACCACAAAACTTATAATATTATTTTAACATCTATAATGGTGAAATACATGGATTAAACCCCGAAGAACAACATCGACAAGTGTCCAATGGTCAAAGAAAGCGGAATAACAAAAAAGGGACGTGTGGACTTCGCACTTACAATGAACCGAATTTGCGTATTCATATATACTTACACACTTTTCCGTCATCTGACGGGATGCTTTGTTACAAGACTGTCGCGAAAGTAATATTTAGTAAATGTTCGAAAACACAGTACATCGTTACATAGACACCATATCGCGTTCGCAGATTCGTTTTGTTTGTTCAAAATGATGAAGGTCGGAGAAAATGTGAAGTTCACGTAAATTGATAGGCCTAGACGGGAGTGTGTAGATTGTCAAATAATATTCGTATTGCTATGCTATTGGCTTGAGGGTAAACATTATTTTGTTTCCGTGATGCCAAGTCAATGACACATGAATCGTTTTCCAGATATGTTTTGCCGCGCGCGCGATGTTCCTGCGATTGTTATGTCACGTTCTACATTTTATGCGCACATTACGTTTTAAGTTCAGGGGCCGGTTTCATGAAGCGTACTTAAAGTTGTGCAATTACTTAACGTCACGCGTTAACGTAAACTCCTGTGTTCGCTTATATTAAAACAAATCACGTAATTTACTAAGTCAATCATCTTAGCGTTAAGAACGTTCTTAGCCGCTTGATGAAACCGGCCACAGAACTGTTAAGGAACGAATTAGTTATTCTATATACGTATCTTGGCATGCATGTGGTATTTTGAAAAATATATAGCTATTACGTCCTAGTCTAAGGGTCGTTGATTAATCCCTGAAAGTTGTCCGTCGAGGTTCAAACCTTCTAAAAGGGAAACGTTAATATGCATCAGTAGTAAAGTATGTAGTTCAGAAGGAACAAATAAACCTTAACACTATCCCTAATCGTTATCCATAATCATAACCATATTCCTAATCCTTAACCTAACTCTAATCCTAACCGTAACCCTAACCCTCACCATCACCATAACCATAACCATAACCTTAACCTAACCCTAATCCTAACCCCAACCCTAAACCTAACACTAGCCCTAAATTCTACTTTGTGACCCTCGGTAAATGTCAATGATGTGTTTCTTTACATGAGGGTACGTCTACTCTGCAGTGTAGTTTCAAATACGCAGTCCGTGCGTGTATTTTCTACTTTGTGGTTCGTGCTTATTAAGCAAACTAACGTGACCTTTATCTTTTATATGAGCGCGGCGTTTGTCAGCCGTGTCATCATTGCTATCACGACGACACCATGGTTAACATCATGTTGAAGACACCTTATTGCTGCCCTCGCCGTGCAGCACATGCGACGAGGACGAGCCGACCGATCGTTCCGGTTATCAACCGCCCTTCCCCACCGTCAGAAATAGAGATCGTGGACGCGGGAACTCTGATCTGCGCACCTGAAATTAAACCGGAACCGGAACCTGGGTTACAATATGATCTTCCCATCACGCTGTTTGTAAATGTTTGCCTACCTATGTATCTTACTAATAGCATATGTCAACTGGTTTCTGTATTAACAAAGAGGATTTTATGATTTTTTTCTTACCTATATCTGTTATTAATACCACACGTGAACTGGTTCCTGGACATGCGTGAACTGTTTCCAGGACATTTGTGAACTGATTCCTGGACACGTAACATTTTTGAGATATCTTTATAAAAAAATCGAGATCTCCCTAACGTTTAACATGTATCAACGCTATAGTCGTTACATAGGACAGTTGCAATTACCTCAGTTACAAATTGGTTTGAACTGGTATTCGGCGTGCAACTCTCATCTACTCTACAGTCCGTGCGTTTACATTTATTCTGAGATCTGTGCTTATTCGGCACGACCACGTGACCTTTCAGCACGCTCACGTGTCCTTTTTTCCTATATAAACGCGGCGCTTTGCCAGTCGGATCGTTATTCGTATCACGACGACACCGTGGCTAATAACATCGTGTTGAAGACAGCCTATTACCGCCATCGCAATGCAGCAGACTCGAGCAAAGAAGTCGAGCCGACGGGCCGACCGATCATTCCGGTGACCAATCGCCCTTCACCGCAGGCGGAACCAGAGGTCGTGGACGTGGCAACTCTGCAAGCAAGGACAAGCGTCGACGCCGCTATCAAGGATGTAGGTCTCCTTGTCAACAAAGTACGCCATCATACCCGTTTCTGCATCGGGTGCAGATACTGCCAGAAGCGCATGATTGTCGACGATAGGGGTCACTTGTAATGCGAACAACACAGTTACGTGGCCTCTGACATGTACGTCATGGTTCGAACGGTCGTTGTCTATGAGGACGCCCAACCTCCCGATTCTCGCGACGAGACACATGGAAGATGCACATCGCTAGCGGATGTTGTGGCCGCCGAAAGAGGACGGCCGTGGAAGCCAATTTGGATATGCTGGAAGTGAGTCATACTTTATATTTTTTGCTATACACATTCACCTAAAATGACTATTTCCGTGAATAGACTTCCCCTAAAAAGGCATCCCCATATATTCCCCTAAAAGGACGTCCACTGTGTCTTTACGTCCTCTGAAACGACGTCCCCATGGCTTTATTTCCTATATCATCGGGCCCGTCTATTGCATGTCAACAACCGGATACACAATATTCTGTCACGTGTTTACTTCAAATATGATGTTTTGTTACGTGGTCCTACATATCAACATCCGGCAACGTCTTTACTTCCGATACTGTCGCGTACACGGGTAATTAGTGTTCACAATTTATGTCCATACAACTTGTCACCTTACTTCCTGTCACGTAACATATTTCCTACCTCTCGTGATGCCACAGTACTCTAGCAACGGTGTATTCTTCCCATATAGTATTTAATGTTCTAAATATTATTGAGATATTCTTGCAGAACTATATCACAAATTTCGCTCCTGCCATTGCTGGTCCGAACTTTGCCGTTGACTTTCCTGTCACCAAAACGAAGAAGACGCTGGCACGTCACATAGCATGCAGCGTATTTGAAGTCTTTCAAGACGACAATGCCTCAGTTGCGACATAGATGATCTTAGTCAATTTCACCACGACTGCCTCTTCCCCCAAGACATTCTAATTTACATGCACTTTGACGAGGCTTTGGAGGCCGTTAATTCAACTGCTGTGGTGAAAGTTTGTCTGAGTGTTTTGTTGGACGCAAGTGTGAATCTATCCGACCTAACGATCAATCAGTTGTATAATATCAATATTTGGTTGCTGTATGGGAACAGTGGCGAGACAATATGAAGGAAACGGTGCTGGCAATATTGGAGGGTGACCTATAGATAAATGTTGTCTTCTTTTGTACCCTAATAAAACTTACAACTCTTATCTTGTGTCATTTTTCTCCTATTATATGTACCGTATATACTAGTTTTTTTATTTTATTTCCATAAACTTTACGCGCACTACCATTTACCATACAGGACTACAACCTTCCCATCATAGTACAACGCTTTACTACAAAACAGTTAGTGTGGTAACCCATCATTCGTATAAGTAACATGTATGCCAATTGAACGTATCGACTTTGCTTCTTTGAATGGCATTTAGAGAAGATAGACAAGGTAAAATTGAGCAAACATAATAAGCAAACAGGCTTTCTCACCCGAAAGAACGTCTGCCTCAGCAAGATTGTGAAGCCCGGGTTGGCAACGCTCGCCATGAGCGCGAACGCTTCCTTGCTTCGTACCAGACAGACCTTTACGTCGGCGTCCTTCAGCAGGTAGGGGTCTTGCACGAACGTGTGCGTGCAGACGCTTCAGCAGCTCGTTGCGGACCAAGGGGCGTTGTTCTTCCACACCGGTATATCTTAGCTGTCACGGAGAACACGGTATCTAAAACGGATTCACTACCACAGGAAATCGCCGAATTCTTTGACAACATCAGGAAGGAACAGTTTCAAAATGTTGTAATATCAACAATCAATTGGGCAAGAAAATACTTTTGAAGTTGGCCAACTTGTTTGACATATTCCTCCACCTCAATCCATTGAACAACTCATTTCAAGACCGGTTCACGATAGTGATACATTTTTCAAACAGAGTGCGAACATTAAAAAAGGAAACGTTGATCGACAGTTTCCAGGCGAACCTCTTTTCTTTGTCAAACTTGGAAGGTATTCCACACATATTTTCTTGATCTCGAACTGGGGGCCTAACGCGAAATTGCGCCAAAATCGCCTTGTAACAGACATTACCTCATGCAGCATCGAGGTGGAACAGCATAGGGAATAGCAAGTCCGAAGCGTGTGACGTGAAAGAGTTAAAAGTCGCGTATATTTCACATAATATATATATAACACTAATCCGGTGACCATCGACCTATTTCGGAACACTGGTCTATGGCCTTCATTAACAATTTGTTAATTTTTTTCTTGTATAACCCTTACATGTTAGCAGTGGGAAAATAATTGGTGTCAGAGCTTTCCCGCCATACAGGATCATATCTATGAGTAGTTTAGTAGGTTAACCAGGAGTTACGCTGTATTTGGATTGGTGCAAGGTGGAAATGATGTAATATCTAGGTCAATGTCAAATATATAGGTAAAGGTTAAATGTCAAGTGGCGCCACCTGGCGGATATACCGTGAACTACAAGCAGAGCCACCCGACGGATAGGTCGCGAACTAAAACAGCGCCCCTAGCGGATATGTCGTGAACTACATATGAGTACTGCCTAAATTCGTGTTTCTTATTATTGTCAAATAGCGCCACCTTGCTGAATTTTTATAAACTAACTATGAGTACTGCCTAAATGTGTATCTTATTTTTTGTCAAATAGCGCCACCTGGTGGAATTTTTATTAACTAAATTTGGGTCCTGTCTAAATTCGTGGCTCTTAGTATTGGCAGATGGCGCCACCTGGCGGAATTTTTTTAAAGAACTGCATATAGGAGTACTGCCTAAATTCGTGCGTCTTATTTTTGTGAAAAGGTGCCCCCTGACGAATATATCATGAACTACAAATACCATTCCTGGCGGAAAGTCTTGAACTATAAATATAAATAATGCTTAAAGTCGTGTCTCTTGTTTCTTTTTACTTTTTTTTACTATAAAAATAGGCCAAAGACGTCGTTAAATAGGTCAGTGACGTCGATAAATAGGTCATTGCGCATGCGCCATGGTGTCTTTTCTGACGGACCATAGGTTGTCGACCATTTTTCAGGTATAGCTCCCTCCTAGCCTATACATTTACAACTATAAAATAGCTCCAAACCTGACGAATGGGTAGAGATCTTGTAAGACAAGTAAAATCATGTAATTTCTGGATACCATACAGATCTTCGACCTTCCCATCGCCCTGTTTGTAAAGTGTTGCCTACCTCCGCCTGTTATTAGTAGCACACGTGAAGTGATTCCTGAACGTGTAACATTCTTTCGGACATCTTTATCAACAAAATCATGGTCTCCCTATCTTTTAACACTCATCAGTGCTATAGTTTTTAATCAATGCTACAGTTTTACATAGGACATTTTCACTTACCTCAGTTGATTTCCTGGTTGGAACCGACGACACCACGGCTAACATCACGAGGAAGACACCTAATTACCGACCTTGCAATGCAGCAGACTCGAGCGACGAGGACGAGCCGACGAGCCGATTTCATCATGCCGGTGATCAACCGTCCTTCTGTGCCGTCGAAACCAGAGGTGGTGGTCGTCCCAACTCTAGAATCAACGGTAAGCGCCGACCCTGCTATCAAGGTCAGAGGTCTCCTTATTGACAAAGTACGCAAGCATACTCCCTTCTACATTGGGTGCAGATACTGCAAGAAGCGTATGATTGTCGATGATAGGGGACATTTGCAATGCGAACGATACGGTTACGTTGCCTTTGACATGTACATTATGGTTCGAACGGCCGCTGCCGATGAGGAGTCCCTACCGAATCCGAGACAACTACCACCATCGCAGAGACCCTTCACTTGCCCGGACTGTGGGTCGTCGTTCACACGGAAAAATAATAGCAAGCGCCACGTCACCGACGGCAGTTGTGCCCGCCGGAAGAGGGCGGCCGAGGACGCCGAGCTGGACGCGCTTGTGGTGAATCATACTTTATATTGTTTTACTATATACTTTCACCTAAATTCTCGTCCCCATGTCTATACTTTCCCTAAAATGGTGTCCCCATAGCTTCCGCTATGAGGGTGTTCACTGTGTCATTACTTCCGCTAAAACTTCGTTCCCTTTTTTATTATTTTCTTTATGGTCGGACTCGTCTATTACCTGTTAACATCCGGGTACACAATATTCTGTCACGTCTTTGCTTCCAACATCGTTGTCCTTCATATCAGCATTCGGCAAAGTATTTACTTCCAATACGATCGCGTTGCAATCTTTAATATTTTAAATATTATTGAAATATTCTTTGCGAACTACATTGAAGGTCCGCTACCATCAAAGCGGCAACGAATGATCTCTGTGTCGACAGAGACGATTAACGACAACAGAACATCATCGACATCAACTTCCGCTCCTAACGACGTCACAACTACCCACGTTGTCAATGTCACAACTTCTACCCATGCTACCAATGTAGCAACTTCCGCTCCTGACTTTGCTGGTCGGAACTGTACCATTGACTTCCCTGAGACCGAAATGAAGAAGACGATTGCACGTTATATATAGCATGTGCCATCGTTGAACTCTCAAGACGATAATGTCTCGATTGCGAGATAGACGATGCTAGTCAAGTTTATCACGATTGTATGTTACCTGATGACATTCTAATTTACATGTACTTTGACGAGGCTGTGGAAGCCATTAATTCAACTGCAATGGTGACAGACTGTTTGAGTGTTTTGTTAGACGCAGGTGTGAAGCTATCCGACGTGACATCCGAACAGTTGTGTAATATCAATACTTTGTTGCAAGACTCCGTTTAGAAACAGTGGCGAAACACTATAAAACAAATGGTTCTGACAGTATTGGAGGGTGACCTGTAAATATGTTTTGTATTGTACACAATTAAACGTTGCAAGACTCTGTATCAATGCTTAGTCTCTGGTTCTTGTAGTTATGGAGGGTGACCTGTAAACACAGTTGTGTTGTACACGAATACAATCTTATATTGTGTCTTTTTTCATAGTGTAATGCAAAGCATACGTTGGGAACCTCACTCATTGTCTGACACTTCACAACTAAAGAGATTATCCGTATTGTCAATACCAAGGTAATCGATTTGCGTAAAACAGGTTCGAGTACGATATGGAAGACACAGGAACATTACCACGGAACAATCTTAACCAAACTAAGAACAACAACTTTCACGAACCAAATTAAGACCAACAACTTCCACGAACCAAACGTACCAACACATGTTTAAACTTACAAACTTGCAGTATTCTCCTGGTGGCGCTTACGCCGCCAAACCATTACGCTGCCTGCATGTGCTTTAAGTCAATACCTTTAGAAGATTACACTGAACTACGATAAGAAAAAACGGCGATTTCTTTTTCGAACGGCTTGTCTGTGCAGGTACAACAGTTGCAGCTGCGTGTTATTGGGTAATTAATTCCCATGGTCAAATGTAGGGGGTCGTAGCGCGTACATACATATACTGTTTGGTAAAAGACTATCTAATGCTACATCGAAGCATCGAATACTATAATTTATGTACACATTGCATGCAGCTGGTCGTTAGCATAGCACAAAGACTGCACACAACCCGGGGGTGTACTGCCTATATTTTAGCAGTATTGTGAATATGCCGACTTCATGGTTCGTTTTTATAATTTGATATTGGAAGCCCTTATGAAGGGTAGAGGTATGAGACCTTCGGCTGCACACCCACCCACACAACCGCTGACACATGTCGCCTTGTCTTAGATAGGGGTCGTTCTTCACAGTTGTCGACATTAACCTATTCCTTCTTACCGTTCTCATTCCCAAACATCCTTCCATCCTAAGAATTGCTACCTTAAAATGTCGATAATGTTCCACATTATAAGTAATATGAAGGCATGTAACAGCGTTATGACTGTTCATTTAAGGTGGTGAACTCTTAGCGCTGGCACTCACACACTACACTACCGCGCACTCGCTAAGTGAGGGAGTTAGTGGGCGGGTGGGTTTCGGTGAGTGAATGAATGAATGAATGAGTGAATCAGTCAGTGAACGAGGGAGAGAGCGAGCGAGTGAGTGAGTGAATGAGGCAGAGAGTGAGTAAGTGAGTGAGTGAGTGAGTGAGCGAGTGAGTGACTAAGTGAGTGAGTGAGTGAGTGAGTGAGTGAGTGAGTGAATGAGTGAGTGAGTGAGTGGTTGAGTGAGTCAGTGTGTGAGCCAATGAGTGAGTCAGTGAGTAAGTCAGTCAGTGAGTGAGTGAATGAGTGAGTGAGTGAATCAGTGAGTGAGTCAGTGAGTCAACGACTCAGTCAATCATTGAGTCAGTGATTGAGCGAGCGAGAGAGCAAGAGTATTTGACGATGTAAATTTAATACATTTTTATGCGATGCTATACACTGTAAAAACTCGGGTGTTTAAGACGTTGATTTAATGATAAACACCCGTCATATAAATAAAACAATAAGATGTATAGTTATTAACACCGGTGTTGAATTTTGGGTCAACTAAACGCATGGTATTACAGGCATTTAGGCGTTTATTGTAATGATGATCAGCTTATAAATCCACACGACCATCGCAATCCAACATTAATATCATTCAAACTAGTACTTTTTATGAGAAAAATACACTGGTCTACGGTTGTTTTTTTATTAATACTTCATCTTGAATAGGACCTTCTGAAATGGTGTAATTGACCAAACTATAACCATTACAGGCACAATATTGCGATACATTGCACATTTTGAGGAGAATATCATTGTCATATTTATCC
The DNA here is from genome assembly GCA_020002185.1 of Paraescarpia echinospica. Lineage (NCBI taxonomy): Eukaryota > Metazoa > Annelida > Polychaeta > Sabellida > Siboglinidae > Paraescarpia > Paraescarpia echinospica. The sequence goes on from JAHLWY010000537.1 coordinate 52,574, forward strand.
ATGATCAAGATGGTGATTTTTTTATTATTATATGCTATGGAAAAGCGTTATTTATTTATAATGTTGTATCATTTTAAACGCCTGTGTTTAATGTGTCTTTCCGTAATCTAAATGTCTGGCGTTTAGATAATCTTGCATTCCTTCCTAGTGACATAATTCGCTTTCTTGCGGGTTGCGTGGTCGTTAACGATATTTTTTGTCACGTGGATCTTCTGCGGACATCATGTTAATTGATCAGGAAACTTACCTAGAATCCTGCTGTTTGGTGGGTACAATCTAGCTAAATACTGTGCTTAAAACTGTTGATACCAATTGCATCGCTATGCCAAGGAATGACGAACTGTAATAGGAGTAGGCAAGTATTGACGATGGCAACACAATTTGAATGGTTAATGGATCAACAGCAACAGGGCCGAGGCCGAGCGTTCGCGCGGCTAGACTAACGGACAGACCAGTTGACAGTGTTGGTTCCACCAATGTTAGCTTTTAAAAGCCTCTCCACGAGCGAGCAACAGTCTAATGATCCATTCCCATCAACGAGCAGCAGACACAGTGGTTTCAGTTGTGTCGCAACCAATGCAGGTGAACGTTGTGTCTTTCGAACAGTTATTATTTGTCAATATCTCAATATACAGCATGCACAAAGATACAACGATGGCAATTTAAAGGACCGGCGAATGAGAATACGATAAATTACTTCCGCCTACCCGCTACGATCCAATGTAATTGCACATATGCTAGACAACTTTGTTCTTTATGAAAACATTGATGAGAGGACGATGAACGCAGATCTACCTCAGAGACTGTGTTATGCGTCTATTGAGGACAGATTCGCATCGATGGCGAATCCTGGTGAGATGGTTTGGGAGAAAGAGAACGTAGCGACGGCACGCTATCTACGATGACCAGTGCCTGTCTGCGTTGGAGAGAGTGTATTTGAATTTCGGGACGGAATTTTAGGAGTCTGATGCAATTACGGTCAAATACCTACATCTGTGTGACGATGCTGGTCATTATGATAGACGCATTAGTTCCAAGCACACCTGACCCAGCTGAGTGGTCAACCATACCTGGGTTGAAGGGTTATCACTCCTGTAATACCGTCTCCCGTCCCAACCCAGCGATTTCTAGGGCCAAGAGAAAACCTACCAAGTCTGAAATCATAATCTCATATATAATATGTCACATATTACTCAAATTTGACCAATTAAGAAACACACGTTTTTGCATTTTTTGGAAAGAAATAACAAATACATTTATTCTATTTCCTGCTTGCACTGAGAGCTTGTAGTAACTCGTGGCATGACCTTTAATAGTCCACGGCATCACGTACAGGGATGGGGAAAGAGGGATCGGAAGTTAGGGGTTCAATATCGGTACAACTTCCCAAAATAATAATAATAATAACAACAACATTAATATTAAAAACAGTAATAATAACATCAATAATAATAATAACGTGACGTGACGAGGCGCTGATGCATAGCTCTGCTCAGGGTTGGCAAAGGAAACCTTCAATGTCCATCTCCCTTTTTGGTGAATTGGAGATCATAATAAGAGAGAGCTGTATGGATGAATGAATGGAAGAATGAATGGTAGAAAGAATGGATGGATGAATGAATGGACGAATGAATGAACGGATGAATGAATGAATGAATGAATTGATGGATGGATGGATGGATGGATGGAATGAATGAATGAATGGATGGGTGGATGAATGAATGAATGAATGAATGAATGGATGAATGGATGCATGGCTGGATGGATGGATGGATGAATGGATGAATGAACGAATAAATGAATGAATGAATGAATGAATTAATTAATTAATCAATGACTTAATGAATAAATGAATGAATAAATTATTTAAATAACTAATAGATGAAATAATGAATGGATGAATGGATGAATGGATGAATGGATAAATGGATGAATGGATGAATGGATGAATGGATTAATGGATGGATGGATGGATGAATGGAAGGATGGATGGATGAATGGATGAATGGATGAATGGATGAATGGATGAATGGATGAATGGATGAATGGATGGAAGGATGGATGAATGAATGAATGAATTAATGAATGAATGAATGAATTGATGGATGGATGGATGGATGGATGGGTGGATGGATGGATGAATGGATGAATGGATGAATGGATGAATGGACGGATGGATGGATGGATGATTGGATGAATGAATGGATGGGTGGATGAATGAATGAATGAATGAATGGATGAATGGATGCATGGCTGGATGGATGGATGGATGAATGGATGAATGAACGAATAAATGAATGAATGAATTAATGAATGAATGAATTAATTAATCAAAGACTTAATTAATTAATGAATGAATACATTATTTAAATAACTAATATATGAAATAATGAATGGATGAATGGATGAATGGATGAATGGATGGATGGGTGAATGGATGAATGGATGAATGGATGGATGGATGAATTAATTAATGGATGGATGAAAGAAAGAAAGAATGAACGAATGAACGAATGAATGAATGAAAGAATGGATGGATGGATCGATGGATAAATGAATGAATGGATGAAATAATGAATGAATGAATGAAGGAATGAATGAATGGATGGATGGATGGGTGGATGGATGGATGGGTGAATGCATGAATGGATGGATGGATGGATGTATGGATGGATGAATGGATGGATGAATGGAGGGATGAATGGATGAATGGATGGATGAATAGATGAATGGATGAATGGATGAATGGTTGAATGGATGGATGGATCAGTGGATCAATGGATCAATAGATTACTTAATTAATTAATTATTTCACAAATTCGTTAATAAATGGATTAATGAATGAACGAATGAATGAATGAATGAATGAATTAAATAATTAAATAATTAATTAATTAATTCATTCATTCATTCATTCCCTCATTCATTCATTCATTAGTTCATTAATTCATTAATTCATTAATTGATTGATTAATTCCTTCCTTCATTCATTCATTCATTCCTTCATTCATTCATTCATTCATTTATTATTTCATTCTTTCTTTCTTTCAATCATTCATTCATTCATTCATTCAGTCACTCAATCACTCACCCATTCACTGACACATTCGCTCACTCACTCACTCACTCACTCACTCACTCATTCACTTAGCGAGTGCGCGGTAGTGTAGTGTGTGAGTGACAGTGCAAGATCAGGCAGACATTTTGCGAGGTATTTGAACATACCAATGAATCTAGCCAGTTCTTCTTTGCTTGTGGTTGGCGTCATGTGCGTGATAGCTGCGAAATTGTCATGGCCTTGCTTCAAAATGTTGCGTCATTTGTATTTTGATTAACTGCCAAAGCTGCTACAGGTCTTCTTACTAAACAAGGGCGAATCCTGCTGTTTGGTGGGTACAATCTAGCTAAATACTGTGCTTAAAACTGTTGATACCAATTGCATCGCTATGCCAAGGAATGACGAACTGTAATAGGAGTAGGCAAGTATTGACGATGGCAACACAATTTGAATGGTTAATGGATCAACAGCAACAGGGCCGAGGCCGAGCGTTCGCGCGGCTAGACTAACGGACAGACCAGTTGACAGTGTTGGTTCCACCAATGTTAGCTTTTAAAAGCCTCTCCACGAGCGAGCAACAGTCTAATGATCCATTCCCATCAACGAGCAGCAGACACAGTGGTTTCAGTTGTGTCGCAACCAATGCAGGTGAACGTTGTGTCTTTCGAACAGTTATTATTTGTCAATATCTCAATATACAGCATGCACAAAGATACAACGATGGCAATTTAAAGGACCGGCGAATGAGAATACGATAAATTACTTCCGCCTACCCGCTACGATCCAATGTAATTGCACATATGCTAGACAACTTTGTTCTTTATGAAAACATTGATGAGAGGACGATGAACGCAGATCTACCTCAGAGACTGTGTTATGCGTCTATTGAGGACAGATTCGCATCGATGGCGAATCCTGGTGAGATGGTTTGGGAGAAAGAGAACGTAGCGACGGCACGCTATCTACGATGACCAGTGCCTGTCTGCGTTGGAGAGAGTGTATTTGAATTTCGGGACGGAATTTTAGGAGTCTGATGCAATTACGGTCAAATACCTACATCTGTGTGACGATGCTGGTCATTATGATAGACGCATTAGTTCCAAGCACACCTGACCCAGCTGAGTGGTCAACCATACCTGGGTTGAAGGGTTATCACTCCTGTAATACCGTCTCCCGTCCCAACCCAGCGATTTCTAGGGCCAAGAGAAAACCTACCAAGTCTGAAATCATAATCTCATATATAATATGTCACATATTACTCAAATTTGACCAATTAAGAAACACACGTTTTTGCATTTTTTGGAAAGAAATAACAAATACATTTATTCTATTTCCTGCTTGCACTGAGAGCTTGTAGTAACTCGTGGCATGACCTTTAATAGTCCACGGCATCACGTACAGGGATGGGGAAAGAGGGATCGGAAGTTAGGGGTTCAATATCGGTACAACTTCCCAAAATAATAATAATAATAACAACAACATTAATATTAAAAACAGTAATAATAACATCAATAATAATAATAACGTGACGTGACGAGGCGCTGATGCATAGCTCTGCTCAGGGTTGGCAAAGGAAACCTTCAATGTCCATCTCCCTTTTTGGTGAATTGGAGATCATAATAAGAGAGAGCTGTATGGATGAATGAATGGAAGAATGAATGGTAGAAAGAATGGATGGATGAATGAATGGACGAATGAATGAACGGATGAATGAATGAATGAATGAATTGATGGATGGATGGATGGATGGATGGATGAATGAATGAATGAATGGATGGGTGGATGAATGAATGAATGAATGAATGAATGGATGAATGGATGCATGGCTGGATGGATGGATGGATGAATGGATGAATGAACGAATAAATGAATGAATGAATGAATGAATTAATTAATTAATCAATGACTTAATGAATAAATGAATGAATAAATTATTTAAATAACTAATAGATGAAATAATGAATGGATGAATGGATGAATGGATAAATGGATGAATGGATGAATGGATGAATGGATTAATGGATGGATGGATGGATGAATGGAAGGATGGATGGATGAATGGATGAATGGATGAATGGATGAATGGATGAATGGATGAATGGATGAATGGATGGAAGGATGGATGAATGAATGAATGAATTAATGAATGAATGAATGAATTGATGGATGGATGGATGGATGGATGGGTGGATGGATGGATGAATGGATGAATGGATGAATGGATGAATGGACGGATGGATGGATGGATGATTGGATGAATGAATGGATGGGTGGATGAATGAATGAATGAATGAATGGATGAATGGATGCATGGCTGGATGGATGGATGGATGAATGGATGAATGAACGAATAAATGAATGAATGAATTAATGAATGAATGAATTAATTAATCAAAGACTTAATTAATTAATGAATGAATACATTATTTAAATAACTAATATATGAAATAATGAATGGATGAATGGATGAATGGATGAATGGATGGATGGGTGAATGGATGAATGGATGAATGGATGGATGGATGAATTAATTAATGGATGGATGAAAGAAAGAAAGAATGAACGAATGAACGAATGAATGAATGAAAGAATGGATGGATGGATCGATGGATAAATGAATGAATGGATGAAATAATGAATGAATGAATGAAGGAATGAATGAATGGATGGATGGATGGGTGGATGGATGGATGGGTGAATGCATGAATGGATGGATGGATGGATGTATGGATGGATGAATGGATGGATGAATGGAGGGATGAATGGATGAATGGATGGATGAATAGATGAATGGATGAATGGATGAATGGTTGAATGGATGGATGGATCAGTGGATCAATGGATCAATAGATTACTTAATTAATTAATTATTTCACAAATTCGTTAATAAATGGATTAATGAATGAACGAATGAATGAATGAATGAATGAATTAGTTAATTAAATAATTAATTAATTAATTCATTCATTCATTCATTCCCTCATTCATTCATTCATTAGTTCATTAATTCATTAATTCATTAATTGATTGATTAATTCCTTCCTTCATTCATTCATTCATTCCTTCATTCATTCATTCATTCATTTATTATTTCATTCTTTCTTTCTTTCAATCATTCATTCATTCATTCATTCAGTCACTCAATCACTCACCCATTCACTGACACATTCGCTCACTCACTCACTCACTCACTCACTCACTCACTCACTCATTCACTTAGCGAGTGCGCGGTAGTGTAGTGTGTGAGTGACAGTGCAAGATCAGGCAGACATTTTGCGAGGTATTTGAACATACCAATGAATCTAGCCAGTTCTTCTTTGCTTGTGGTTGGCGTCATGTGCGTGATAGCTGCGAAATTGTCATGGCCTTGCTTCAAAATGTTGCGTCATTTGTATTTTGATTAACTGCCAAAGCTGCTACAGGTCTTCTTACTAAACAAGGGCGAATCCTGCTGTTTGGTGGGTACAATCTAGCTAAATACTGTGCTTAAAACTGTTGATACCAATTGCATCGCTATGCCAAGGAATGACGAACTGTAATAGGAGTAGGCAAGTATTGACGATGGCAACACAATTTGAATGGTTAATGGATCAACAGCAACAGGGCCGAGGCCGAGCGTTCGCGCGGCTAGACTAACGGACAGACCAGTTGACAGTGTTGGTTCCACCAATGTTAGCTTTTAAAAGCCTCTCCACGAGCGAGCAACAGTCTAATGATCCATTCCCATCAACGAGCAGCAGACACAGTGGTTTCAGTTGTGTCGCAACCAATGCAGGTGAACGTTGTGTCTTTCGAACAGTTATTATTTGTCAATATCTCAATATACAGCATGCACAAAGATACAACGATGGCAATTTAAAGGACCGGCGAATGAGAATACGATAAATTACTTCCGCCTACCCGCTACGATCCAATGTAATTGCACATATGCTAGACAACTTTGTTCTTTATGAAAACATTGATGAGAGGACGATGAACGCAGATCTACCTCAGAGACTGTGTTATGCGTCTATTGAGGACAGATTCGCATCGATGGCGAATCCTGGTGAGATGGTTTGGGAGAAAGAGAACGTAGCGACGGCACGCTATCTACGATGACCAGTGCCTGTCTGCGTTGGAGAGAGTGTATTTGAATTTCGGGACGGAATTTTAGGAGTCTGATGCAATTACGGTCAAATACCTACATCTGTGTGACGATGCTGGTCATTATGATAGACGCATTAGTTCCAAGCACACCTGACCCAGCTGAGTGGTCAACCATACCTGGGTTGAAGGGTTATCACTCCTGTAATACCGTCTCCCGTCCCAACCCAGCGATTTCTAGGGCCAAGAGAAAACCTACCAAGTCTGAAATCATAATCTCATATATAATATGTCACATATTACTCAAATTTGACCAATTAAGAAACACACGTTTTTGCATTTTTTGGAAAGAAATAACAAATACATTTATTCTATTTCCTGCTTGCACTGAGAGCTTGTAGTAACTCGTGGCATGACCTTTAATAGTCCACGGCATCACGTACAGGGATGGGGAAAGAGGGATCGGAAGTTAGGGGTTCAATATCGGTACAACTTCCCAAAATAATAATAATAATAACAACAACATTAATATTAAAAACAGTAATAATAACATCAATAATAATAATAACGTGACGTGACGAGGCGCTGATGCATAGCTCTGCTCAGGGTTGGCAAAGGAAACCTTCAATGTCCATCTCCCTTTTTGGTGAATTGGAGATCATAATAAGAGAGAGCTGTATGGATGAATGAATGGAAGAATGAATGGTAGAAAGAATGGATGGATGAATGAATGGACGAATGAATGAACGGATGAATGAATGAATGAATGAATTGATGGATGGATGGATGGATGGATGAATGAATGAATGAATGGATGGGTGGATGAATGAATGAATGAATGAATGAATGAATGGATGAATGGATGCATGGCTGGATGGATGGATGGATGAATGGATGAATGAACGAATAAATGAATGAATGAATGAATGAATGAATTAATTAATTAATCAATGACTTAATGAATAAATGAATGAATAAATTATTTAAATAACTAATAGATGAAATAATGAATGGATGAATGGATGAATGGATGAATGGATAAATGGATGAATGGATGAATGGATGAATGGATTAATGGATGGATGGATGGATGAATGGAAGGATGGATGGATGAATGGATGAATGGATGAATGGATGAATGGATGAATGGATGAATGGATGGAAGGATGGATGAATGAATGAATGAATGAATGAATGAATGAATGAATGAATTGATGGATGGATGGATGGATGGATGGGTGGATGGATGGATGAATGGATGAATGGATGAATGGATGAATGGATGGATGGATGGATGATTGGATGAATGAATGGATGGGTGGATGAATGAATGAATGAATGAATGAATGAATGAATGAATGGATGAATGGATGCATGGCTGGATGGATGGATGGATGAATGGATGAATGAACGAATAAATGAATGAATGAATTAATGAATGAATGAATTAATTAATCAAAGACTTAATTAATTAATGAATGAATACATTATTTAAATAACTAATATATGAAATAATGAATGGATGAATGGATGAATGGATGAATGGATGGATGGGTGAATGGATGAATGGATGAATGGATGGATGGATGAATTAATTAATGGATGGATGAAAGAAAGAAAGAATGAACGAATGAACGAATGAATGAATGAAAGAATGGATGGATGGATCGATGGATAAATGAATGAATGGATGAAATAATGAATGAATGAATGAAGGAATGAATGAATGGATGGATGGATGGGTGGATGGATGGATGGGTGAATGCATGAATGGATGGATGGATGGATGTATGGATGGATGAATGGATGGATGAATGGAGGGATGAATGGATGAATGGATGGATGAATAGATGAATGGATGAATGGATGAATGGTTGAATGGATGGATGGATCAGTGGATCAATGGATCAATAGATTACTTAATTAATTAATTATTTCACAAATTCGTTAATAAATGGATTAATGAATGAACGAATGAATGAATGAATGAATGAATTAATTAATTAAATAATTAATTAATTAATTCATTCATTCATTCATTCCCTCATTCATTCATTCATTAGTTCATTAATTCATTAATTCATTAATTGATTGATTAATTCCTTCCTTCATTCATTCATTCATTCCTTCATTCATTCATTCATTCATTTATTATTTCATTCTTTCTTTCTTTCAATCATTCATTCATTCATTCATTCAGTCACTCAATCACTCACCCATTCACTGACACATTCGCTCACTCACTCACTCACTCACTCACTCATTCACTTAGCGAGTGCGCGGTAGTGTAGTGTGTGAGTGACAGTGCAAGATCAGGCAGACATTTTGCGAGGTATTTGAACATACCAATGAATCTAGCCAGTTCTTCTTTGCTTGTGGTTGGCGTCATGTGCGTGATAGCTGCGAAATTGTCATGGCCTTGCTTCAAAATGTTGCGTCATTTGTATTTTGATTAACTGCCAAAGCTGCTACAGGTCTTCTTACTAAACAAGGGCGACGCATCGAGGTGAATAATATATGTTCACAATGCATGCGGCTACTCGTTAGCACAGCTCAACATCCTGCACACAAAGTTACTGACGTATGATGGAGTGTCAATCCAGTGTGTGACGACCTCAGGGTTAGACGTTCAAAACAACCCACATAAAACATATTACGGTTGTTTTTTTAACGTAGGTAACAAACACTCTCCACTTGTTCTACAAGCAGCACTATATTGAGGAAATTTACTCATTTAAATATATAGGGTTCATCTTAGGCAAAAATACCACCTCAATAACACAAATGAAAACGACGATTGCAACAGCCAAGTCTGCTAGAACTTTTTTATAATTTATAATCTGCTAGAACTTTTTTTATAAAGTTCAATAGGGCATCCGTAAATATTCACATAAATGTTGTAATACATTCTCTGTTTAATCGATCGTTATTTTTGTACACATTAATGTCAACACCCGACGGACGGTGCTTGAATAACACTTAATTTTTTTTTAAGTTCGGCGTTAATTCGTCTACACAAAGCTATGTGCACAATCTGGCACGCTATTTGTTTAACCCGAGTCGTAGTGCTAATAATTATTATTGTTACCCGCATATACAGAACTCCATATGTGACATCTAATGGTTCCAAGACTCATCCGTCTATATTTAGAAATTGCTTCCTGTTTGAGGGTAGCGTTTAATCAAATACTTCAAGGATTTGATTAAACTCAAGGATAAGTAAGCTGGTCCATCCCGGTCTAACTGCCCATCCCCTGGTTAATCTCAGTCTCACCGCGAGACCAGTTGATGGTAGCGCCACGCTCCCCGCTTGTCACTTTCTCCACGTGGCGAACTCTTTCGTGGTAACAATCCTGCCGGGCTTTTGCACATTCGTCATACTGGTTACTTCCATGTTCCATATTCGTGCTGACGTGTACGTGGACATCTCCAATTGTGATTTGTACAGTTCGAAGAATTGGCGTACCTTTGGTCGATTGAAACCGACAGCCCACGCAATGTTGGTGCCTTGCGGCAAAAAAATTGTGTTTCAGACCCAAATTCTTGGCGAGATCGTAGGCCAGGCGTCTCACGTCTACATTCGTCAACCCATACACAAAAATTTCCATGTAAGAAATTGGACACGCAGCATGCTCCCAGCGGGAGCAGGTAGCGCTGCTTTCATTGGCCCAAGTGCAACGGCACTCCGAGTGGGCACGTTATACAGTCTACTGACTGTCTTCAACGGCTGCTCCTCCAAAGCTAAGAGTGCAGCTTTCAACTTTTCATCAGGTCTGTAAATATTACGTTCGATAAGTCGTAAGTGATATCCTGCACTGACCGTTTCAGCGGAACTTTAGATACATTGTCAATTGTCAATAGAGTAATTAAGTCTTACTGCTTACTATGAAATTATTTCACCAAGTATACAAAACAAATATATTTACGTGACCTACTCATCCTAGTACATTATCCAACTCTCGAGGGGCAAGACGCCCCCTTTGCGGGAAAATATTTGGTAGATATTAAAACGGCTGTCAATTACTAAGTCAGGTGACGAGTATGTTTGCTATAATAATAATAATAATATAATATTTAGTTCGATCAATCGAAATACAATCGATCACATACATGCATACATGCATGCATACATATATATATATATATATATATATATATATATGTACATACATACATACATACACACATACATACATACATACTTACATACATTCATACGTACGTACATATATATATATATATATACATACATACATACATGCATACATGCATACATGCATACATGCATACATGCATACATGCATACATGCATACATGCATACATGCATACATGTATACATGCATACATGCATACATAAATACATACATACATACATACATACATACATACATACATACATACATACATATATTTGTGCATACATGCATACTTGCATACATGCGTACATGCGAACATCCATTGATTTATGTAAGCGACACGAAAAGAAAGACAATAAATTAGCTAAGAAACTAATAAAATAATAAAATACAATTTCTAATGAATGGACATACAATTTTAACAACGGTGAATTAAAAAAAAGATTGCTTAAAGAGGTGAGTTTTTTTAAAGTGTTTTAATCAGTTGTAGTGACATTGCTGTCCTAAGCGAAGATAACAAATTGTTCCAAAGAACCTCCGAGCAAACAGCAACACTGTAATATCCATTTGTGACAGTTTGTGAAGCTTCGGTCAGCGAGTCAGATCGTAGCGTTCTGTTGATGGGGCTGTAGCTAATTAAATCGACCAAGTAATCTGGCGTTAAACCATTCAAATCATAATAAAAGTAAAAAGATGCACTTTGTAAGTCGGTCGCAAATCAACATGCAGCCAGGGTAAACGCTTCAACAAGGGTGTAAGCTATCAGATTTCGTAAATCTGCGTTAGTCTAGTTTCACTCATATTTATATGAACGTCAACAATCAGTGGAAATTGGTGGTACTTTATCTAAGCCGGCAACTGTAATGTGGGTGTCCCATAATTGTAAATTATTGGTCCATTACTGTTTTTAATCAATATTAATTATATTCCCTTGGGTGTTCCATTGAAACTTATTTTATATATTGACAACTCTTCCCTTATAATTTCGGGTAAGAATACCCAACAAGTCGAAGAAAGGCTTTGTTCATAGCTTTATGCTGCCAGCAAATGACTGATCAACAACAAACTGTCACTCCATCTAGACAACACTGAATCCATCATGTTTTGCTAAAAACATAAACTACACAGGGGTTATTCCATCCTGGTGATATGTGCTGGCAAAACATTGACATGTCAGATGTGTTTTAAATACTTAGGTGTAGAGTTAGATCATTCACTAAATGGAGAAGGAGTGATTGATAAGATCATTAATAAATCAAATGCCAAGTTAAAGTTCTTGGACAGGCAAACAAAAATGACAACATTAAAAAAAACAATGTTGACCTCTGCTTTGATACAACGTAATGTTGACTATGCCTGTTCATCGAGGCTCTCCGGTCTAACTAAGAAACATAAATCTAGGCTACAGTGAACCCAGAACAGGGCAATCCGGTTCCTTCTTAATGCAACAGCCAGCACTCGACCATATTGGTTCAACGCAGTTTAGACAGGTCAATATGTTACCTGTGGGTCTACGGGTTGAACAACTAAAATTGAACCTTGTCGATAGTATTGTCAATAACAAAGCACCCAATTATTTGTTCGATTCGTTTAACGTTACATGCAAGCAGTGCTGTATAAATACAAGATGTAATACTTTGTCTCTTCATTTGGTCAAACTTCGTTTTACTACACAGTTATACAGGCATGGGATGAATTGCTATATAACATACGAGGTGCTCCTAACAAGACTCAGCTTAAATATCTAGTGAATTAGTTTTTGTTCACTTTCTTTAATAATCAGGAAGGCAGCTCATTTGTCTACTATTAATGTCATCTTATTTTGAGATACCATTATCTACTATGAGATTCGGTATTGATATATTTTACAAATCAGACGGGAAAATCTTTTACTAGTGACATCATTTTTATTGTGTATTCAATTAATTTTGTTAAATTATCTTAATAATATGGGCACTTCTGGAGGATAGTTCTTTATTATTGTTGTCGCATCTTAAATGGTAAAAAGTGTTTAGTGTTAGTTCTGGTATTATGTATATATAGCATATGAGCCGGTTTTTCAAATTACATAATAATCAGGAGGTAATCCCCTTTACAATATCATCAGCATTATTGTGTTTTAACATCTGAGTATTAGTTAATATTTAAGTTATTAATTATTGATGTTTTAGTCTTTGTTATTTGTTGATATTATATTAATAACTGTGTCATGTATTTGTCTGTGTCTGTTTTGCCGTGTCGTGCATTTCTTGTGTAATCCTTATGTATGGTGTATTCTGCATGTATTTACATTTAGTACACACAAAATATGCTGGCCTATTTTCGTGGACCCATTGCCGTAGACTCGTGCTAGTATATGTGTATATTGGTAATCGGCCATTACTTGTCTGAATTGCGTTATGCGTGTATCGCAAAGCTTGAAACATTATTTATACAAATATTCATGTGTAACCTACATGTAAATCACATCTTCTACCAGTCCACATTTTAACGTTTAACGCACCGAATCTTTATTATGCAGGGACGTGGGGCCGGTTTCATGGAGCGTTCGTATCGTACTAATGTTCGTTCTCGGATTGTTTAAGTCGAAACTGTCGTGGAAGATACGCAAAGCTGTGCTAACAAATATACTAACTACGTCAAGTCTATTGGAATGCTTCGTGAAACTGGGTCCTGGTGCATGTTTCTTAAGGAAGGTAAGACAAAGATGGTATAGCAACAAATAATTTTATTGTGATGGCTTTACATTCATGTGATGGTTTTGGTTGAGATCGTCAGCCTGGCCAATATGTTGCTGTGATTTTCGTAACGTTTCCACGAACTGTATTACTGGAACATGGTGTCGTTGCCGTGCTGTAAATACAAACATGGCAGACATTGATATATGTTTACTCTCAAAATACATCGTCAAAACTGGGTAATATATTTTCATAACATTGTATACTTTTACATCCTGTGCAAGTAAAGTATATTATAATAAAACATTTATATATATTGTTCAAAATCGTTTGTTTATTCTGATGAAATACAGTGACATTCTGAATGTTAGGAATACAGTTTGGACTTTTTTGTGATGTATTGGTTAACTGTCAAAATCTTAAATGGTCACACATACAACCATATACACCAAACTCAACTACCATTGATATTATTTTACGTAGCGAATTCATATAAACTATAATATTAAAATTAGGTAAGATTTCCATCGCAGTAAGAAATGATAACAATTTTGTTGTCTGTTTTGATGTTCTTATAAAAACTCATACCTGATATGTTTGCAAGTTAGCGCCTGTTAGTTATCTCGAAATCGAAATTGATAATATCGTGAAGTTTTAGCGGAATCAAAGCTCTACAACTAAGAGGGTCGATTGTCTTTAACAACAGCAACAACAATTATTATTACTGCAGCAAAGTAATCTGATTCCAAACCATAGAAATATAACTGAATGCATTTACACTAAATTTAAAAAGGTAACTATATTTTTTAACAACATTGTATAGGAGTTTTATGAAAACATATTATCTGTCGCACTTACTGTTGGCCAAAGGTCTACTTTCTGGCATGGTAGCACCTAGGATCTCTGCACGTGGTGGACACGTATACACACTTCTTCCTATAGTCATCCCACTTTTTTCCCGGAAGGCAGGGAGCGAAATAGCTTTTACCGTCAGCGCAAACGACGTATCTATCGCAGTTGTGGCAGGCCTGGTAATTGCCGTTCGGAAGTCCGTGACAACTGGTGATACCACAATGTCCAGTCGGGCAGCGAAAACCTATTTTGGGACACAGGATCATGGCCGCCATTAGCAATTGTTAGAGGTTGTCCTGTATAACCAATATATTCTAGGGAAGAAAAAACAGTGGGTGATTAAGCTTGCTTCCCCCTTGCAAGATCGTATCTACGCTAAAGGTTCTAGCGATAATTAATTGTACTAACCGATGCATCGTCCATCTGTAGTCAGCAAGTAACACAGCCATTCGACACATCGTGTCTTGAATGCTTAATCAGCCCTGAATTTC
>JAHLWY010000538.1:0-27011 GCA_020002185.1 Paraescarpia echinospica
TTGTAGTTGTCTGATGGAATCTTATACATACAGGGGTGAGGTGTAGTTGCTGGACTGTTGTTGTAGTTGTCTGATGGAATCTTATACATACAGGGGTGAGGTATAGTTGCTGGACTGTTGTTGTAGTTGCCTGATGGAATCTTATACATACAGGGGTGAGGTGTATTTGCTGGACTGTTGTAGTAGTTGTCTGATGGAATCTTATACATACAGGGGTGAGGTGTAGTTGCTGGACTGTTGTTGTAGTTGTCTGATGGAATCTTATACATACAGGGGTGAGGTGTAGTTGCTGGACTGTTGTTGTAGTTGTCTGATGGAATCTTATACATACAGGGGTGAGGTGTAGTTGCTGGACTGTTGTTGTAGTTGTCTGATGGAATCTTATACATACAGGGGTGAGGTGTAGTTGCTGGACTGTTGTTGTAGTTGTCTGATGGAATCTTATACATACAGGGGTGAGGTGTAGTTGCTGGACTGTTGTTGTAGTTGTCTGATGGAATCTTATACATACAGGGGTGAGGTATAGTTGCTGGACTGTTGTTGTAGTTGTCTGATGGAATCTTATACATACAGGGGTGACGTGTAGTTGCTGGACTGTTGTTGTAGTTGTCTGATGGAATCTTATACATACAGGGGTGAGGTATAGTTGCTGGACCGTTGTTGTAGTTGCTCTCTACTGCTCCCTGTTGGCAGCCCACTCCCTCTACTTTTCATCTTCCTGTCTTTCTAAAATACCTTGTCATGCAGTCCTCACAACTCAACTGTGGTCTTCCACTTTCATTATAGCATTTTCCAGTAGATTTGTGTTGCAATTTGTTATTCTTCTTTTACTATTAATTGGCAGGGTCCATTGTCAGACATGAAAGACTGTGGGAGTTCAGAGAATGAGATCCCACCTCAGTGAGTCCATGACATATTTTTCCATTTCCCTGCATGGGATCTTATTTCCCCTGGCATAGACTTATTTCCCATGGATAGAAGGGACCAACGGTTTATAGTGTCTCTTCCAGAACACACAGGCAATGTAGGGTGAATGAAATTGCCGTAGTTTCAACATGGTGGCCGGTACCGGTACCGAACCACTGATTGGTCAGCACCAGGATTCAAACTCCGGTTCCTCCGATTGACAATGTGGCACTCGTACTGCTCGACTGCCATTTGTCAGTAACCCGGGGTTGACCCCTGACCAATCAGGTGCCACCAAAACACAGAATAGCACATGGGGCTGTAGGCCAGTCGTAAACACAAAGTCGTTCAACATTTAGCCATTACAAATACAGATTGCAGGGCCTAGTTGGCGGGAAAACACAAAGATATCTAAAAAAACAGGTGTCTCTGTCAATTTGTATTAAATTTAAAATAAACCGCTTGCCAGTGAAAAAATGTCACAGTTTATGTAAAACCCGCCTATCTGGTGACATGTCTGTTATCAATGACAACCAGGAAGCATTACTTAATATATTTAAACTGCAATAGTTGCAAAGCTATAACTTGGCATACAAGCTGGCCTTACATGTCCACCAAATTACACGGGATTGATTTACGATTGGTGAAGGGGTTGTGCCAAAAATACACTTCAAGTTTTGGCTGTCTTTCAACATTGTTGTAACATTTTTATGAAGCTGTAGCACGCCTAATATGCATTTGTTCACAAAACAAACCCGTATGAATATCAATAATACATTTCTGCTTACGAACATGCACATTTTTCTTTCAGGGTATTTCTCAAAATGAAATAAAATGCAATTTTGAGGTGATTTTTGACATATTTTTTAATTGTCTTAAAAGTATAGAAATGTCACTAAACAACCTAGAACCTTGATTGTTTTTGGACTAGAGTATAGCTTGATGTCTTAGGCAGTGTCTGGGAAAATTTTTTTAGTCTATCTTCAAAACTTTTATTAGAAATAATTAATTCAAAACAAGCATGTCTTTGCTACCAGTGCAGTGTGTCTAGGATGGTATGTGTTTCTTTCCTAACATGCTCCTGTATGTTTGTAGGCTGCCCAATGTGTAGAGTTAGACTGTCTCATCCCACTACAGTTTAGATGTAGCAAGATGATCTTGGTCGGGGATCAGCAACAGCTTCCAGCAACCGTCATTTCCAAGGTGGGTGAATATCCAGAAAATATGTAAAATGTTGTAATCAGTCAATTTTGGACCGCTCGTGTATTTAGAACATATCTTAGGGATCACCTCAGAACGTCCAATACCAGACAAAATTACTGTCATTGTTTGTAAACATTGACATGATGGTATAAATAGATTAACTGTATCGGTCGGAAGCGTACAAATATTGATGTCCAACGCCAGACAAAACTACCTCTGACTCCCCTCCCAAAATGATGATATAAATAGATTAACATTCATCATTTTGAGCTGATCCTTTATTTTAATTTATCTTTGTTATACAAAAGGAAAGAAAGACTGTTGAGATTAACAAAGTAAGCTAAACCGACTAACGTCACAACACAAACATATCTTGAATGTGTCAAGACACCTTTCAAGACGTGCCTTTTTATTCTTGCGCACATTTAAATAGGATTGCAACTTCATTTTATAATAATATTGATTTTTCATCATATTTTTTCAGGCATACTTGTTTTAATTATATTGTGTTTATATTTATTCTATTTGTTATAGATTAATTAACATGCTTTAGCTGTTTGTTGTTGGTATACCCCTGTATATATTTTAACACAACAAATTGTACTGTTGTTTATTATCTTAAGTTATATATTCTTGAATGTTAAGTATGTTTTATTTGTATTTGTTATCTATTAGTTTATATACAGCTCTGCGAACATTAATAGATAGTCGCTATTTAAAATACATTTTTGTTATTATTGTTATAACAAGTGTTTACTTGTGTTGATGGCCTCTCCTTGCAGAAGGCGATGGAGAACAATTACAACCAGTCGTTGTTTGACCGCTTCTACAACTACTTCCTAGTGTCTCAGCGCTGGCAGTGCAAGCCCATCCAAGTCCTTGATCTACAGTTCCGCATGCACCCAGAGATCTGTCTCTTTCCCAGTCAACACTTCTATGACGGACAACTCAAGACTGACCCGTACGTGTGTGCAGTCAGCAATGTCATGACAGTGTGCGCATTCATCCATGTCAGTGTGTGCATCCATCCATGTGAGTGTGCGCAGTCATCCATGTGAGTGTGCGCAGCCATCCATGTGAGTGTGCGCAGTCATCCATGTGAGTGTGCGCAGTCATCCATGTGAGTGTGCACAGCCATCCGTGTCAGTGTGCGCAGTCATCCGTGTCAGTGTGAGCAATCATCCATGTCAGTGTGTGCAGTCATCCATGTCAGTGTGCAGTCATCCATATCAGTTTGTGCAGTCATCCATGTCAGTGTGCGCTGTCGCCAATGGCAGTGTGCGCAGTCATCCATGTCAGTGTGTGCAGTCATCAATGTCAGTGTGTTCACTCATCCATGTTTGTGTGTGTGCAGTCATCCATGTCAGTGTGCGCAGTCATCAATGTCAGTGTGTTCACTCATCCATGTGTGTGTGTGTGCAGTCATCCATGTCAGTGTGTGCAGTCATCAATGTCAGTGTGTGCACTCATCCATGTTTGTGTGTATGCAGTCATGTGTCTTGTGCTTTGTGTTGTGTGTGTAGTCATGTGAGTCTTGTATTTTGTGTTGTGTGTTCAGTCATGTGTCTTGTACTTTGTGTTGTGTGTGCAGTCATGTATGTCTTGTGCTTTGTGTTGTGAGTGCAGTCCTGTACGTCTTGTACTTTGTGTTGTGTGTGCAGTCATGTGAGTCTTGTACTTTGTGTTGTGTGTGCAGTCATGTGAGTCGTACTTTGTGTTGTGTGAGCAGTCATGTATGTCTTGTGCTTTGTGTTGTGAGTGCAATCCTATACGTCTTGTGATTTGTGTTGTGTGTGCAGTCATGCGAGTCTTGTACTTTGTATTGTGTGTGCAGTCATGTATGTCTTGTGCTTTGTGTTGTGTGTGCAGTCATGCATGTCATGTCCTTTGTGTTGTGTGTGCAGACATAGCCATATATGTATTGTTGTTTGTAATGTTTGTGCATGTTATATACTTTAGAGCCCACATTTCTCTCTCTAAATTAATCTCTTAATAAACGTCATTCATTTGGCCTTCTTTCATCACTATTCATGACTTGTGTTGGTGCTTGCATAAATGAGAATATGCAGCCACGGCACCGTGCTGCATATGGGTTTTTGTGCTGGCAACAACGCAGGACAAGTGATGATTGGCCTAATGTCTGATGCTAATTATTATGCTAATTACCTCGTTGTCTCTGGCGCAAGGAGCCAATCACCGCGTGGTAGTGGCGCGCAGTCACAGATTACAACGAGCTCTTGGTCACTTTGTTTTGTGAAAGCAGACGGAGTGGTCGCATCAACAAATTTTGGCCCTTCCATCCCTCCCAAATTTTTGATAACGTTAGGGACATACCATGTACATCATTGGTGGAAAAGGGGTTGATAGCAAATCTCAAAGCTTTCCCCGTTTTCTTAGTGCAGGTGGACAATGTGTTCTCGGGTTTTTAACGCCGAGACAGCTCGCTTCTCTTCCACCGGTGATTTTAGTAAGTGGGGCGTAATGGCCCCACTTATAGGTTTAGGCTAAATCTTGATACAATGTAACTCTTCAGCAGGTAGTTGGGATTATAGTTAGGTGAATGAATGGTGTGCTTGGTTAATACGGTACGGTGCCTAAGGTCTACTGTGATTACAGTAGTAATGATGTTGTATATATCTATAACAATACTGCTAATGTTGTATATGCCGAAATGTGGGCTCTGTCAACCTGAGGGACAGGAGACTAGTATGGGCTCAGTCACAGGCCTGGCCTTGGGATGTAGAGCCCACATTTCTGTCTCTAACTTAATCTCTTAATAAACGTAATTCATTTGGCCTTCTTTCATCACTATTCATGACTTGTGTTGGTGCTTGCATAAATGTATTGTTGTTTGTAATGTTTGTGCATGTTATATACTTGATGTTGTGTACAGCGTCTCGTGTGTTTTCTACTTTGTGTTGTGTGTGCAGACATAGTCATATATGTATTGTTGTTTGTAATGTTTGTGCATGTTATACACTTGATGTTGTGTACAGTGTCTCGTGTGTTTTCTACTTTGTGTTGTGTGTGCATACATAGCCATATATGTATTGTTGTTTGTAATGTTTGTGCATGTTATACACTTGATGTTGTGTACAGCGTCTTGTGTGTTTTCTACTTTGTGTTGTGTGTGCAGACATAGCCATATATGTATTGTTGTTTGTAATGTTTGTGCATGTTATACACTTGATGTTGTGTACAGCGTCTTGTGTGTTTTCTACTTTGTGTTGTGTGTGCAGACATAGCCATATATGTATTGTTGTTTGTAATGTTTGTGCATGTTATACACTTGATGTTGTGTACAGCGTCTTGTGTGTTTTCTACTTTGTGTTGTGTGTGCAGACATAGCCATATATGTATTGTTGTTTGTAATGTTTGTGCATGTTATACACTTGATGTTGTGTACAGCGTCTTGTGTGTTTTCTACTTTGTGTTGTGTGTGCAGAAATATGTTCTTTGTAGTATGCATGTTATTTCAGTAAGATCAAGCCACATAGGGAGAAGTTTCCCTGTCGGCATTACCTTCTGTTTGACATTGCCTACGGGGAGGAGCAACAAGAGACTGCAGGGTAGGCCTAGATATCTTGTCTCAATTCTTATCTTCATAATTATCATCTAAATATCGAGCTAAAATATGCATGTATGTTGATTATGCTATTCGTCCTAGATGTTTTGCATCTCGGGCATAGAAAAGATACGCAGCATTGTGAACAACAGTAGTTATATAATCTTAATGGTTTGTAATATCTCTAACCTCTCAGTGGAAGGGTCACGTAGCTTGGAACAGTCATAGAAAAGATACGCAGCATTGTGAACAACAGTAGTTATATAATCTTAATGGTTTGTAATGTCCCTAACCTCTCAGTGGAAGGATCACGTAGCTTGGAACAGTCGTAGAAAAGGTACGCAGCATTGTGAACAACAGTAGTTATATAATCTTCATCAGATTTGCAGACTGATTACATCTTGAGTGTGTCTTGTGTGGGTCTTGTAGCGGAATCAGCAACAAAATGGAGGCTGATTTCGTGATCGAATTGTGCGAATATCTCGTGGGTCATGCTGTGCAGCCCAGAAACATCGGAATCATAACTCCGTATCGAAAGCAGAAAGAACTCATCAAGAGATTCCTGTGCCAGAGGTAGGAAACAAGAATGAAACCTACCTCACCTAATAGAAGAGTTCGACCATATGAAGAAGTAACTATGTTTACATAAAACTGGTGTTTTTATCTGTGACGAAAACCAATAAATATTTGAATGTATTTACCAGGAAAACCACAGTCATTCAAAGTCACAGTTTATAATATGATCTTCGTTTTGGAGATTTCCAGTAGTTTTTAATTAGTTATTCAAGCTTTATTCTATTCCTTTGTATAATAGTGGCATCTTCTGAAATTTAGTGAAATGTAATATTACATACATCCCACCTTGTGATTGTACTGTCAACTGTGCTGCCATATGTCAGATTTCATTGAGGCAACCATAAGTGTTCGTCAGAGATAAAATTTACTTTTAACTTGACAAGGGTAATTTATGAGGCATATTATAGGCCACAGCGATAAAACAGTCAGGTAAGCAGAGTGACCACTGATTATGGAGTCTGTTTATATAAAAGATTCTACTATTTAATGATTGAGTACGTTTATTTACATTTCATTATTGTATAAATAATGTATTAGTAGAAAATTGTTCGTACAACGCTGTTGCTGGTTGTTAGTGTTTTTGTTCTCCGCCAGAGGGCAGCAGGATATTGACATTGGCACTGTGGACGGCTTCCAAGGTCGTGAGAAGGACGTCATCGTGGTGTCATGTGTGCGTGCCAAAAACACGGCAGGGACCATTGGGTAAGTACAGTAGGATCATCATCATCATCCTTCTCTCACCATCCTCTCATCATCATCCTTTCATCATTATAATCCTCTCATCGTCACTCTCATCATCACCCCCTCATCATCATCCACACATCATCACCCTCTCATCATCATTTGCTCATTGTCATCCTCTCATCATCATCCTTTCATCATCACCATCATCCTATCACCATCCACTTATCGTCATTCTCATCAGTATCCTCCTGTCATTATCATTCTCTGTTCGCATCGTCATCATTACTAGGAGCAGTAGCATAGTTGTCAGAGCATCAGACTCACAGTCAGTAGAATCAGGGTTTCAACACTCTTGCTGCCATTTTGAAACCTTTGCGCTGTCCTAAGGACTAGAAATTTGGCCTACATAGCATTTTTGGTATTTGTTGGATGTAGTTTCTTCTTTGGTATTTCTCCATTGGGATCCAGAAGAGAGCGCCATGGTGATGACATTAATTCTTCCTTTACTGACCTTGCTATTCCATGTTGTGACCTTGAATTCCTAAGATAATAGTTGTTTCATTAAATGAACAAGGACATGTTATCTGTTACAACAGTTCATTTGTGTGAAATCGTACAACACATTATTGTTATATGCTGATCATTTCTTCAGATTTCTGAAAGACAAACGTCGGATGAATGTGGCGTTGACGAGAGCCAAGTACGCTCTCTACGTCACTGGCCGGGTTTCGTCACTGCAGGTAGGAATTATGGGAAAGATAGAAAATTATAATAAATTTATCCTGTGTTAACTTTTTTACATTCTTGTATCGTCATGAGTGAAAATTGTGGGAAACTATCTGTCTAACTTAAGTTTGGGAGACTCCATTTGCGTTAAAGTCTCTTTTCCATTGAATTCTGTGTCCATTCCATTTCAGGAACGTTTTTCGAAAACTTTACCTTATCTAATTTTCACTGCAATCTGTTTGTGCAGTTTTTAGTCCTTTGGGCCGAAGGTCCAACAGACTTATGCCATCAGTCTGCATTTGCCGTGCGCCGTCCACCATTAGCTGCCATATCTCAGAAATGTTTTCTCAAATTTTGCTTAGGGTACTGCTACTACGCACGAGAAATCTGTATTTGATTGAATCATTCTAAGGGTCTCGTAGGGCCACACAGGGCTCCTGAAACTGGTCAATTTTCACATTTTGCCTATTTAAAAAAACTTCAGTAACTTTTTCTCTGATTTCGCATACACATTTCATGGGGTAGTGCCAATGTACACAAGAAATCTGTATTTGATTGAATCTTTCTAAGGGCACCCCAGGGACCCCCAAAATGCAAAATTTTCTTGCTATTTCCCTACTGCTGTAAGCCTCCTGCAGCCACAGATCTCTTATATAACTGGATAATAGACTTTGCCCTGATCACTGGGGATGGCTGAGTGGCTCACTGCCTGCAATTGTCCCAGTTTCAAACAGAATGCCTCCATGTGGGCTGTAGCTATAATGTGTAATGGGAATCCCTACTGCACTGGCAGGACCTGAGAAACTTTAAAACAGCAATAGACATAATTATCAATGCAATATAACGATATGATCTAGGATTAAAATAAAATAACTTAGGTATAAAATAACTTAGGTATACTTGAAAGTGTTAAAGCATAAAGGATTTCAGGACCTCTTGGCCCATTTTTTTATTCACTTACAGTGAAATTATCGAACAAATTTATTCTAAATATACATTCTGTGTGCACTATTAATATGTTTATGAATTATGTGGTACTGTTTTTAAATGCTTTATTGTAGTAAATAAAGCAGAGAAATTGGGAGTCATTTGTGATTGCCTTGTTTGTCTGACCTATGGTTATTCGAGTGATTATTAGTTAATGATCATCAGCTATAGTGATTCCTTTACTCTTACAAATAGTGACAACTCTGATCCAGTATATCGACCTTGACCTTGTTTCTGTATAACCATATTTCGAATAGGTATAGGAAATATATTTTCATATATTACGTATAACTTCATATGATTTCATATATGCATATATATAATTCTTGTTATGATATATATGTAACTACTTTTATTCAATCTTATGACTGCAAGGAATTAAACTATAATTATATATATATATATTATTCACAGGTGGATCCTCATTGGCGACAATTGATTGAGAATGCTAAGGAGCGCCGGCTGGTTGTGAAAGTAAACTCAGCTTCAGATGCACGGAGAGTCGTCTGTGAAAGTTGTAAGAAGTGAGTGTCTCCAGGAATGTAAAACTGTATTAACTGATATGTAGTTTGAATTTTTGCATGATTAGCACTCCAAATTGTCTTACTTTGTCAATCTCAAAGTCACATAGTAGAGTCATACTTATCATTTGAAACATCCTTTAAAACTTGCTAGGATGATGGTTGTATGTATAAAGTAATACGATGCACTGTTGTTGTTCAACAGGCCTCAGTCACACAAAAGTACTGGCACAAGAAAGTGATGAGATGCGGAAACTTGACAGTCAGCATAAAATGACAACAAGAAGTACTTGCAGTGTGGCCAGCATAAAATGACAACAAGAAGTACTTGCAGTGTGGCCAGCATAAAATGACAACAAGAAGTACTTGCAGTGTGGCCAGCATAAAATGACAACAAGAAGTACTTGCAGTGTGGCCAGCATAAAATGACAAGAAGTACTTGCAGTGTGGCCAGCATAAAATGACAAGGAAAAGTACTTGCAGTGTGGCCAGCACAAAATGTTATCTTTGGAAAAATTGTCCATGTCATGCACTCGAAGATTGTATCAGTCGATATGTTACATGCGAACAGATCAGGAGCACGTCGCTTGTTCCAAAGTGTACATATAATCATCATGTGCTATGCGGCTTTGTTGATGCAAAGCCTTCAATTTTATCTAGATTTCTTTTCTATGTAATCTGCTTACTATGTGATCAATTATTGTGCATAAATTGCTAGGCTGTGATGAAGGAAACGTGCCTTTTTAGATGTAAAACCTGGCATTGTGCAGGAATATATATGTATATATTTATATATGTGTGTACAACTAGTTTCATCATAGTGACTGATGTCACTGATAAACATGTAATTTTTACAGTATTATGCAGACTGAGTTTTGAATAATGTAAAGCGAGCTTGTCTCTTCCATTACTTGCAATCAGCCAGTATGGTCATTATTAGCAGGAAGTTCACAGAATGAGTTGTGTGGATGTGGCAACGATCAAACATCAAAGGGCATGGTGGTTCACCCAGCTGGCATCCACAATATTGCCAATAGATCTTATTTAGAATCATTTGAATGTTTTGTTTATAATTTGAATATTTCGCGGGCGCAACTTTCAAATTGTGAACACTTTCGGGTGTATTAGGTGCAATTTAGCGTTTTTTTTACCTAGAACATATTTACTCTAGTAATAAGGACATTATAGTACAAAATGAGGAACAGGCTGTGTTTCTTTAAACTCATGGGTGCCTTAGCAGCATTTAAGAAGTGATATACTTTCTTCACAGGTGTTCCGCACAAAACTATATTAGCACTGCTGTATTCCATCCATGATTCACTGGAACAAAATACTTTATTATGTTCCTATTGTATTTTTCATACATATTTCATACAACTGATCGAAGCATTTGTAAATGCCATTTCAGTAAATATTTGATGCATTGTGATATTCTGCAGTGCTGGAAACATCACATACCAAGTTAGATTTAAGGTTTAGTGAAGTCGTATATATTATATTCCATTTTATTTGAAAACGTGCAAGACTTCAATTGTTAACGAGTTTAGACTATTTTTGATACAAGTAATTATATAATGGTCATTGGTTTATTTACAAGGGTCATTATTTAATTTCTGATTTCAAGATTTATTTTTCTTACATTTCAGTTCCTTTAGCTCAGACATATCAATGAATGACACGGTGTCATTCTGCGGTGTATTTACCCAGAACATTAAGTTTGTGCACTGTCATTTAAATATTTGCTGATGTTATGTGTTGCGTTGACTCTGAAATGTGTTAATAAACTGATGACCTTCATTGGCTGTTCAACTATGGTTCTCTATATTTGGTTTATCTATCCATTAATACCTTAACTTTTGGTTTGTTCTATGATCATTTGTTTCCTTGCTCCCTTCACTACCAATTGGTGATGTATTTAAAAGAAGATAAACTTATTTACATGTTTATTATTCACACGATATGCTTTTTTTACCTGTTGGAGAAATACGGAAACAGCGGATGGATTGAGAGCACCACTCCAAAGGGTGCCCTGTACCGGAAAATATTGTATCTTGTAATTCATCAATTTATTTATCCCTGAAATTATGTTTAAGATTTTATGAAAACCGGTACAAGTGATAAAAACTACAAAGGTAACCAAACATTCAGATTGAAATGCCTGGGCATTGAAAAAAGATTAAATGTTTAACTTAGCCTAAAGTTATATTGGTAAGATAATAGACATACAGCGTGTTGGTTGGAGCAACAGTCTGTCAACCAAGCAACATACAGCGTGTTGGTTGGAGCAACAGTCTGTCAACCAAGCAACATACAGCGTGATGGAGCAACAGTCTGTCAACCAAGCAACATACAGCGTGATGGAGCAACAGTCTGTCAACCAAGCAACATACAGCGTGTTGGTTGGAGCAACAGTCTGTCAACCAAGCAACATACAGCGTGTTGGTTGGAGCAACAGTCTGTCAACCAAGCAACATACAGCGTGATGGTTGGAGCAACAGTCTGTCAACCAAGCAACATACAGCGTGTTGGTTGGAGCAACAGTCTGTCAACCAAGCAACATACAGCGTGTTGGTTGGAGCAACAGTCTGTCAACCAAGCAACATACAGCGTGTTGGTTGGAGCAACAGTCTGTCAACCAAGCAACATACAGCGTGTTGGTTGGAGCAACAGTCTGTCAACCAAGCAACATACAGCGTGTTGGTTGGTGCAACAGTCTGTCAACCAAGCAACATACAGCGTGATGGTTGGAGCAACAGTCTGTCAACCAAGCAACATACAGCGTGATGGTTGGAGCAACAGTCTGTCAACCAAGCAACATACAGCGTGTTGGTTGGAGCAACAGTCT
Organism: Paraescarpia echinospica; assembly: GCA_020002185.1. Taxonomy (NCBI): domain Eukaryota; kingdom Metazoa; phylum Annelida; class Polychaeta; order Sabellida; family Siboglinidae; genus Paraescarpia; species Paraescarpia echinospica. The sequence goes on from JAHLWY010000538.1 coordinate 12,014, forward strand.
GTCAACCAAGCAACATACAGCGTGTTGGTTGGTGCAACAGTCTGTCAACCAAGCAACATACAGCGTGTTGGTTGGAGCAACAGTCTGTCAACCAAGCAACATACAGCGTGTTGGTTGGTGCAACAGTCGACAAACCAAGCAACATACAGCGTGATGGTTGGAGCAACAGTCTGTCAACCAAGCAACATACAGCGTGTTGGTTGGAGCAACAGTCTGTCAACCAAGCAACATACAGCGTGTTGGTTGGAGCAACAGTCTGTCAAGCAAGCAACATACAGCGTGTTGGTTGGTGCAACAGTCTGTCAACCAAGCAACATACAGCGTGATGGTTGGAGCAACAGTCTGTCAACCAAGCAACATACAGCGTGATGGTTGGAGCAACAGTCTGTCAACCAAGCAACATACAGCGTGTTGGTTGGAGCAACAGTCTGTCAACCAAGCAACATACAGCGTGTTGGTTGGAGCAACAGTCTGTCAACCAAGCAACATACAGCGTGATGGTTGGAGCAACAGTCTGTCAACCAAGCAACATACAGCGTGTTGGTTGGAGCAACAGTCTGTCAACCAAGCAACATACAGCGTGTTGGTTGGTGCAACAGTCTGTCAACCAAGCAACATACAGCGTGTTGGTTGGAGCAACAGTCTGTCAACCAAGCAACATACAGCGTGTTGGTTGGTGCAACAGTCTGTCAACCAAGCAACATACAGCGTGTTGGTTGGAGCAACAGTCTGTCAACCAAGCAACATACAGCATGTTGGTTGGTGCAACAGTCTGTCAACCAAGCAACATACAGCGTGTTGGTTGGTGCAACAGTCTGTCAACCAAGCAACATACAGCGTGTTGGTTGGAGCAACAGTCTGTCAACCAAGCAACATACAGCGTGTTGGTTGGTGCAACAGTCTGTCAACCAAGCAACATACAGCGTGTTGGTTGGTGCAACAGTCTGTCAACCAAGTAACATACAGCGTGTTGGTTGGTGCAACAGTCTGTCAACCAAGCAATTGGTGTTCTAAGCTGTCTGCTTTTGAAAGTTGGCCAATGATTCATCTCACTTTGGACCAGTCTCTTGGGTGATAATAGTAGGTTTTATCTATCTGCTGTTTAAGCCAAGGGAAACAAGATTACACACAACACGTAAATGTGTAATGTGCTGCAGACTCGGGGGAACTTCAGCGATGAGAAAATATGAAAATTAACTAATTTATGGGATACACCATTGAGGTTTCCAGTTTACAAAACGTATACAGATAGCAGAAAAAATATTTTTATTTACAAACAACTGTATGTTTGGTATGGATGCATGATGTTGAAGCTGTATAGAAATTGCAGATCTAGCCAGAAAAGTAAAGGAGTACTCTACATTGATGTAACAAGGATTTATTTAGTCTTATGAAAAATTATACATTGACTTTAAATACAAGAAAGACAAATCACTAAAAGTTTAACTGAAAACATTTTGGTTTATCTCGAACAGGTTATAAGAAGAAGAGAAATGGTGCGATCATTTTACTGCCTTTTTCTATATTAAGGGTAGCCACTACTCGAAAACGCCCATATAACCAATAGGCCCTATCTGTTAATATTGAACATATCATAACCAGATTTGGAGCACTGATTAGAAAAATGAATGGTATATGATGTGTGAAATATGGGCACGTTTGGTTGTGTATTACCATGGCATTGAACGTTTCAAGTGAGATGGATTTTCACATCCTTGAAAATTATTCTGAGCTAACAACTGTATGTGTGATCATGCAACTGCCAAGAATCATTAGCTAGAATACTCCTTTGTGCAATAAGGTGGTTTTGAGCAACGATATTTGACTTCAGTGACTGTTGTTCAGGTTTGAGCATTTTTGAAGACGTCATGAAAAAAGCTCGAACCTTAAGTCCCATCTCACAACAGCCATTGCAGTCAAGACAACTGCAGATCCAACATACACAGCTCAGAATAATTGTCAAGGATGCATGCCCCTCTATCACACTAGAAATGTTGATTGTCATGGCACTGCACAAGCAAATGAGCTCACATTCCACATATCATGTACTATTCATTTAACTAATTAGTACTCAGAATTTGGCTAAGATATGTTCAGTACTAACAGAGATATGGCCTATGGCCGTTTTCGAGTAGTGCCTACCCTTAAAGCATAATCATTACACAATCTATATGTTTATACACATATTTATCTAATTAATACATGTGTTTACATATATGGATATTTACATGTGTGTATATAAAAATATATAATAGTAAACAGGACACAACTATACAGCACAAAGCCAACACCATTCTGTCACTTGTAACACACTTCATGTGAATTGTCATATTTTAATAATAACTCCTTATCTTAACATTACTCATCTTATATTGGCAAAATTTCATGTATATTATATCCATATAAACAGAAGATCAGTCATGACATAATAATCAATTTGTGTAACGATAGCTGTGGTAACGAAATAACCTTAAAAATAGTGATAAGCCTGGTTTTGTGGACCGTCCCATGGAAAACGAAATTTATATAAAATTATTAGAATTTGTGTATTTATTGTAACTAAATATATATATAATGTTGTGCAAATCAATTTTTCTGCAGAACAAAGGGCAATATTCCCCATGTTAAAGTTAATACAAATCATAATCTCGGAGCCAATCCAGAAATGTTGATAATTTTTCACAATTACACAATAACTTTAACCAACATATATATGATTTATCTGGTGACTTCTAAAAGAATACATGTAAAAATGAGCACTTAGATGAACATGACGGCAAGTGCTCTGAACGGACACGCTATCATCAGATAGTGGGTACACTCTGTGTAAACACAAGCGATTTCACTCCACAGAAGGAGACTTTAAAAATCTTCCAAATGTATGTTTTGACACAGAACGTTGTACGTTAAGTTGTGCAGAAGTAGCCAGTCACCATTTGTTTGGAAGTCTGTCCTAAAACCGCCGATCTTCCAGATGATAACTGCACAGTTCATATGCGGGTTTTGCAGAGTAATCATTGTAATCTTCAGTTCTGTCGAAGTTTTGCCAGTCGCTGTGAAAGTTCATCCTACAAAGAACAATCAAGATGCAGTGAAACTCACACAATGATTGAGGCTAAGTTATCACTGCATTTGGGATGAGGAATGAAAAACTGGAATTTAACTGATTGGCAAACAAAAATAGGTATATAACAAGAACAAATGAGATGTTTAAAATTTCAGTGGTTGGTTTCTTGTCTTCTTTCTGCATGGAGATCCATGGTAGAATAACATTCATGTGTCACTCCAGGCAATAGTCATTAATGACCTCACCAAGAATGTATTTAGGCTAATGTTTCTATGAATATTCTTGATGTCAACCAATCAGCACTGCTTATAGAATGACAAGGAAAACGGATTTTGGCTTTTACAATTTTATAGACCAATCCGGCGTTGATTTTGTAGTCACTGCACCTGTTCTGTCGATGCCTGGCTTGCTTGTCCAATCGATGCAGTTTGGGCTGTTGGTAGTTCCATATTCAGCTCCAGTCTGAAATAATTTTTCAAAGAATAATTTAAATATGGATCAAAGTTAATGCAACGAGTTTAATAAAAGTTTATAATAATAATATAAAAGACTTCTATGGGTCCAATTACCAGAGCTCAGTGGCGCAACAAAACCAAAGGATTATGCACTTTCATAACCGTAGTACAATGCGAAAGTTGCAACAGAAGCACATCGCTATTTGACACCAGTCATGTGACCTACCCTGCCTCATCTGCCACTTGTTTCATGAGGCCGTCGACGTCTGCCTGAGGTGTGCTGAGTGTTGACGAGGCACACATTGTGTTTTCCATTACTTGAGACTGCACATCGAGATTCTCAAATTGCGTCTCAAATCGGTCCATCAGCTGAGAGATCTACGGAACAGAAGTAATCAGTTGTAGCCATTGAACTCACTGTACAGGAAATCAGACTTGATTAAGGAAAATGCTATAATGAGAAATTGAGTTTTGTGTCAAATTGTGTCAAACTGTGTTATAGTTCTTCTGGAACGATATTTGCAAACCACTGGGATGAGTGCACATTTAGTATGTGCACAAAGGCATGCATAAGTCATGACAACACCAACAGTTTACACAAACTTAGGCAAAGATTATTTTTCCATTATAATGTTGTCACCTTACATGCACGTGGGACAGGTAACGTTGTGCAGTTTTCAAAACCCTTTGTAAAGTTTAGAAAAACGTAGCATTTCATATTGGTTCAAATCACAAGCACACCCCACCAATAGGTGCTGACAGACTTGCAAATTTTAGTGTTCCAAAATGGATTCCAAAGCCAATAGCCACCAGATTCAACAGACAAAAGATAAGACATTACCCATCTCGCTGTCCAGTTCTCATATTCATAATAGCATCAACACTATGTGTTCCGTTTGTTAGGTGGCACCAGCATAGCAATTTACTTCTCATGATAAGAGAAGTGATGATCATGCTACCGCCCACCTGTAAGTAACGCTTCATATATCTTTGGACTGTAACCTGATGCTACCACTGTTACTGGTGCCTTAGAAAATACATCACTTTTGTATGTGTATGTATATACATTTTGTTCAGAGGTGCATAAAATACAAGATTCTTATTGGTACGTTTGGAGATATGCCACAAAGTATATTTGTGTATGTGCGGTCCATGCTGCACCCACCTTTTCTAGGTTCATGGAGCGCATGGCTCCCTCCATTGCCTTCACCACACCAGCCATGGAGCCTGTCACCTGAAACAATATTACAATACAGGTTTATGTGTAAGATACAATAATAAGTAAACATCGGGATTATACATTTATATAATAAAATAAATAAAAGAAAAGTGTATATAAATTATAATCGATTCCTCCTGCATTCTTGGTCATAAGAACACATTTCCAACCAATTTGTCAGCAATAAAGAAACTCTGAGTGAATTCTAGATAAGAGCTCCACCCGACAAGCACTAGTTACAAGTCAATCAGATCAGAGCAATATTTACCACATTTATGGACCTTTGACTAACAATTTTAGACTGATATTTTGTGCACTATTTAGCCAGACAGCCAACCAAGCATACCTGCCTGGCCGTAAGGAAAATGGGGAAACCTGATGATTGGATTACTGACTGTACTAGGACTAATGGAAATCACTTGCCTCCCTGTCGCAGAGTGACCATAATTGTAAGATGACCGTAAACTGAGGTTCGACAGTATTAAATAACATAATATGTTTTTATGATAGAAATGATCAACTTTGCTCCTATAAAAATAAGTAATTTTAAAGAACAGACAATTCTGCCATTAAGTAGTGTACGTGTGTGCGCATGCATATATGCGTGCATGTGTGTGTGTGTGTGTGAGCAAACACCCTACCTGTCTCATGGTGACAGCCGTCTGTACCCTCGCTGACACAGCGTCGATCCTCGCACTCATCCGTCTGTAGTTGAGAGCCTGGTTCTTCTGTCTGATGGCGTTTTCTGCGTGGATCTTTGCCCCCTCCATGTTACCTTTCTGTATCGCCTGCGACAGGGAAACATGAAGGGGGTAGCACCCTCTCAATCTACATCCAGCAATATGAGTGCTGAATTAGTTGTACTTCTGTCCTGGTCGGCCTACACATGGCCAATCAACATCGTGGCTGAGAAAATATGACCGCAAAACATTCACTGCTTCCAGGAACCACATTCAACAAAGTGCTCATATGTAGGCCAATGTTCTGACTGAAATCTAACATCATTAGTCAAGACAGCAACTAGGACAAAGTACAAATCTATATTTCATTGGGTTGATTTATCACAACTGATGTACTCCGCAACCACTATGGGTGAAGACAGTGGCTAGGTAAAATGCTTCCAGACAAAACAGCATTTAACACCAATACGTAAATGTACAGCAAACATTGTTTGTTTGCATTGTGACTAGACTGCCGATTTATTTAAACTATTTATCTGTTGCTTGTGCAATATCAATTCCAACTCACTTTGACCACATGTATTACAGCTGTTCTTGTCACTGTTGACTCAAACCGAATTTTGTGCTGTGCAATTGCGTGCCATTTTAGTCAGTATATGTTGTGTAGAACTGAAAAGAACAGATCTCTGAACAGGTCAGTGTGGGTAAAACAGTTTACATTCATCATTCTGTACTAATGTACATCAGTATGTTATAAAATAATGATGCTTGAATGACATGTATTCACAGCAGGTCATCTTTCAGGTCTATATACAATCTGATTGAAACATACCCCATTACAGAACATACCTTTTTCAATTTTTCTTTTTCTTCCTTTTCTTGTTTTTCTGATTTCTTCGCATTTCGTTCCAAGTCCTTTGTCGCAAACTTCAAGTTAAATAAATGTTCTAGGAAATGGTTATGGAATAATGTGAAATTGGTCAGTTATATATATATATACAAAAATAGATAATCAAGTGAAAAATGAACAATTCGAAACACGTCCAAAACATGAAATTCTAGTTGCTAGCACCCTCATGGCTCGTCCTGTCCTGATGATCTTGGTATCATTTGAAAGGATGCGCTTTTTGTTATTCTAGCGTCATCTAGATTTCCCTGTAACCATTCAAAGAACACGTATAAATGGACATACAACTGTGCTGTTTTCAGTGATCCCTATGGTTCCGAATGACGTTAGCGGCGGGTAGTCAGTACACTAATCTTCCAATTGCGGCACTGTTTTCCTAATTTGCACAGGTTCAGATGTGAACATTTCACCATTTCTCGATTTCATGTTATAAGCTCCACCCACTTTTAAAAAGCGGTGAAACTGATGTGTTTTGATGGCAGCGAAACCGATATATCTGTATGTTGGCGGGACGTCACAATTATGTATGCCAACCAACGGGCCACACTTTTTGTGGCGTTGGTTGGTTGATATACGTGATTGTGATGTCACGCCTACTTCGAATATGTCATTTTAACTGTCAATGACAATGTGCGAGTAAAGTATGAATGAGGTGCGAGTAAAAACACAGACACGCATAGTATATCTAATGTATATCGAGCTCTAGAGATATGGGTTACCGATATAAGGCACAGGTATAGCCACAGGCTAGCATAACCATGGCCATGCCATGGACATGGTCCATGCCCATCATGGCCCCATGCCATGGGCATGGCTTCATAATCATCATTCAAGTCGAGACAATAATTGATTGAATCGGGGGCGCGCGATAGTGTAGTGGTTAGCACATCCGCCTGACATGCCGGCACCCCGAGTTCAATACCCGGACCGGGCAGGTATGGTATATTTGGTGTAAAAACCTGGCTCTCAACATTGGGGACTGTGTATCCCTCGTGACTCGGAGATCACGTTAACGGTTAATGTCGGTCCCGTCTCAATTTGGGACGTAAAAGAACCACTGAGGTCGACAAGCACCCTGGCAGTGACCACCCTCAGTGCCAGCATAGAAAGGTTGACTTGGCGAAAATTTTCTGAAAAAGGCTGGCTAGTTGAATGAGACCTCATAAGATCATAACATTGTAACCACAATATATACAGACTAGTCAGTTAATAGAACGTTGCCGACTGCTGGAAACAACTAGGAATCAAAGACAAGATCTGTTTATTTATTTCTGCTGCCAATACACAGTATGACATAAAATACAACACAGTTATGAAGACCTTACATACTTGCCAGAAAGGATACTTTCCATTTGCTTCGCCATTTTGAAGATATTATGTTACACTGTTACACAGGTAACAAAAACAGTATATTTTGGATCGTGAGTAGCGTTCTTGTGATGTTTACTTTAATGACGTCATTCACCGGAACTATTAAACGTTTTATTTCCGCAATAGGAATGTAATATCATATAATGTGGAACATTAGAATAACCACATGTTTACATGAAAATAAGTTGGCAAAATTATACTGATGTGCGTATATGTGAAATGTTCTTAATTTGCACAAACTAACCATGATGCCATAAATGGGGCCACACTAAAAGGCGGACCGCGAACGGGCGGACCGGGGGTAAGACCACATTTAAATTTTACATAGGCGGCCATTATAACGTTTCCTTCATTTCCTGCTAAATTTGACGACAAATTTTCTTGAAAATTTCACAGCATATTTAACCTCCATTGACACAAGTGCTATGGAAAACTCGTAAAATTCTCATACCTCAGTTTTCAGAAAAATCCACCCAAACCTGACACCCCTCAATTTCGCCCCAATCGGGTGACGGATTTTGAAATATTGGTGCGTTCTGCAAAATAGCCACTGTGCGAATACGCGAGCGACTAGCGTATGTTTATTGCTACCTCGTGAAAGATCTAATGTAGTAGTACATTTAGTATTCACTGGACTGACATGTGCCATGCCAAAGTGCTCGAACAAAATTCACACATGCCACCAAAACGGTATTTTCAAGGGCACTCTTTCGGTCGGTAATGGCGGACGAATCCTTAATGTGGTCTTACCCCACCGGGAGAACCGGGCGGACAGGGCTGACCACATTCACAAGGATTCGCGCGATCTCTACGTTCCATGTTTACGTGCGTTGTTCCTTCGGGTGCGCTCTTGTGCGTTCGTTTATAAACATTGATATGTGTTTCATTAATACTACGCGTGGAAACATGAGAATACATTAATGATTTTACAAAATGAACACAACAGTATAATTAACAATATAACAATTATTAGATTTGTTGTTTGTTCGTATTTATTTTATCGATTGCTGTGATGATAATATTGTAACAGAAATCGTGTATTATGTTGGTGTACCGGGTTCGGCCGGGGACGTGTGGGATTCGGGGGGGGGGGGTAAAGAGGAGTGACGTAGTTGTTGTTATATTGTGAGCGAATCGGCGGGAAAGTGTTCTAGACTGTGGTTCCGAGAAAACCTCATTTGATTGTTGTTCATTCTAGTATGACCTTCGCGTAATTGGTGCATGTTGTAGCGTCCGCTGTAGTTTGAATTTGAAGCAGCTGGGTACTGCTGTTGCGAAATAAAGAAGTTGCATTCGCCTCGGGAGTGTTTCCTTTACCGCACCGGACGACACCTAACCACCCAAATCGACGAACCCATACCGCTCGGGGTCCGGCAACATTTGGTGTCAGAAGTGGGATTTTGGTGTGGAACTGAAAATGCCGAGACGTGCCACTTCCCGTAAGTCGCGGCAGGAAGAGCCAGCAACCCCGCCAGAACCGGCAGTAATAAACATGCAGGCGTTCGCTGACATGTTACAGCAGCAGCAACAACAGCAGCAGCATGAGAGACAAGAAGAATTACAGCACCTGCAGCAGCAGCTACAGCAGCAACAACTGGAGGCTGTCCAAGCGTTAGATGCGACAGTCGCGGCCAAAATCGACAAGTTTGAGCAGAAGCTGGAAGAGAAGACCACACAACTTGCCGAGCAGACCTCGCAACTGGATAGTCGGCTCCGACATTTGGAGGATGGCGTGAGTGGAGTGACTCCACTCAGTCATAACGCGTCACCGTTCGTGGCTACAGACGTCACCTCCGCATCGATGTCTCGGCCTTCCCTGGGTGGACGCAATCGTCAGCGTCCACCGAAATTTGACGGAAAGACGACATGGGAGAGCTACCACGCCCAGTTCGAGATGGTCGCAGAGCTCAATGGATGGCAGGACTCGGAGAAAGCTGCCTTTTTAGCCACCAGCTTGGAAGGACCAGCAGCCAATGTGCTAAGTGGCATGGACAGCACGAAGCGCCGCAGCTACTGTGTCCTCGTAACCGCACTCGAGATGAGGTTTGGAGCGACCGGGCAGCGGGAGTTGAGTCGGGTGCAGCTCCGTAGTCGCCGGAGGCGCAAAGGCGAGTCTTTGCCTGAACTGGCAGAAGACATAGAGCGTCTGTCTCGTCTTGTTTATTGGGATGTACCATCGAGCCTGCAAGACGAGCACGCCAAAGAACAGTTTGTCGATGCTTTAACTGACGATGATTTACGCATCCGCTTGATGCAGGCAAGACCAGCCAGCCTGCATGAAGCTCTGCGCCTCGCTATGGAGCTGGAGTCGTACAACATGGCAGTGCGACAAACCCCAAGCGTACGAGCCGTGGCAGTGGCAGAAGATTCTGCATCAAACAAGAAGTCGGAGTACGGACAATTAACAGAGACGCTACTAGCAGTGGCGGAGGGAGTCCAGAAGTTACTTCTGGATAAGCGGGCAGCGCCACCCAAGGACGATCTGCCAGACCCACGCAGATGCTGGAATTGCGGCAACGTAGGCCATTTTAGGCGAACCTGTCGACAGTCGCCGAGACAGACAGAGTGGGCATCGCCGTCATCGCGACATCTGGGAAACGAACAGCAGCCGGCCTCACGGGGCGGAGACCGGCAGTAGGAGGATTAAGTAATGCCCTTACGGATGTCATCGAGGTGCGCACATTTGGCGGCCATGATGGGGGACTGTACGTAGAAGGAACGATTGAAGGACAACCATGTAGGATGCTTATAGACACTGGTGCTAGTGTGTCTGTCGTAAAGAAGAGCATCCTGCAGTCGGTCAACATAGTTGAACAGCTACAGGGAAATACGCAACTGCAGACTGCTACAGGAGAGGTGACACCCATTTATGGCCGTGGAGAAGTGACGGTGGAGATTGGCGACTTCACGAATTGCCAGCAAGTGTTCGTGGCTGACATCGTAGACGATTGTATTCTGGGCCTTGACTTCATGAATGCTTTCAACTGTCGAGTAGACATCCCAAACCGTATTCTAGAACTGCAAAACATGCAAGTGCCCCTTCTACGGAGTGCAACCTGCCACGCGCCCCTCTGTCATCGGATAACCTTAAACTGCGATGTCGAACTCAAGTCGAGGACCCAGGTGATTGCGCCGGCTGTGATAGCGGAACACGCGTGCGATGGTCTGGGTGTAGTTGAACCAGTTCAGGACGCTTCTGGCGGCTTTGTGTTAGGAAGGACACTGGTTGACTGCTCGAATGATATCGTTCCAGTCCGACTTGCAAACACAACCAAGAACCCTATACATCTAAAGAAGGGTACAGTGGTCGGGAGCTGTCACGCAGTCTGCTATGTCAAGAAGGGAGAGACCGACACACCCAGCGGATGGGGTAACCTCCTACCTCCTCATCTGGAGGAGTTGTACAACAACAGCGACAAGGATCTGGACTTGGAGCAGCGACGCACGTTCATGGAACTGCTGATCGAATTCCAAGATGTGTTCTCCTCCTCGCCGACATCGGCCGCACTAACGTCACGAAGCACACGATACACACGGGGGATGCTCGACCGATACGCCAGCCTCCACGCCGATTACCGCTGGCGAAACAACAAGACGCGCAGGTTCAGGTTGACCACATGCTGAAGCAAGGGATTAATTGAGCCTTCAGCTAGCGCGTGGTCTTCACCCATCGTCATGGTTAAGAAGAAAGACGGTTCAACTCGTTTTTGTGTTGACTATCGCCTGCTGAATGATTTGACTCGGAAAGACTCTTACCCATTGCCACGCATTGACTCTACTCTTGAGGCTCTCTCCGGTTCTTCATGGTTCTGCACACTGGACCTGAAAAGTGGCTACTGGCAGGTGGAGATGGACGAAGAGGACAAGGAGAAGACTGCGTTCTCCACTGGTACCGGACTCTGGCAGTTTCGGGTCATGCCGCTTGGCCTCTGTAACGCACCAGCGACCTTCGAGAGGCTCATGGAACTGGTGCTTCGTGGTTTGCCCTGGACTACCTGCCTGGTGTACTTGGACGACATCCTGGTGCACGGCAGATCATTTGATGACAACGTGCGCTGCCTACGAGAGGTGCTGGGTCGATTTCGTTGTGTTGGACTTAAACTCAGCCCGAAGAAATGTAACCTGTTTCGTCGGGAGGTCGCATATCTCGGGCATGTCATCAGCGCCGGCGGCGTGGCTACGGACCCGACAAAGACCGCTGCCATAGATGAATGGCCTGTCCCAACTACAACAAAGGATGTTCGCCGCTTCATTGGCCTTTGTACTTACTACAGGAAATTTGTGCCAGATTTCGCTGAAATCGCAAAGCCACTGCATCGACTAACAGAGAAAGGAAAGGCATTTGATTGGACAGCTGAGTGTACTGCCGCCTTTCAACGTTTGAAGAATGTACTGACTGCGGCCCCAGTGTTGGCGTTTCCTGAGAGTGATGGTGACTTCATAGTGGATACTGACGCCAGTGATGTATGAATCGGCTGCATCTTGTCCCAGGTACAGAAAGGAAAAGAGCGGGTCATCGCATATTACAGTAGGACCCTGCGAAAAACCGAGCGAAACTACTGTGTCACTAGGAAAGAACTACTTGCAGTCGTCACAGCTGTGGGATAATTTCACCACTACTTATACGGCCGCAAGTTTCTTGTGAGAAGTGACCACGCCTCCCTGCAATGGCTATTGCGGTTTAAAAACCCAGAGGGACAGACGGCCCGGTGGTTGCAGAAACTCCAAGAATATGACTTTTATGTGATCCATCGCGCTGGAAAGAGTCATACCAATGCTGACGCCTTGTCCAGAGCGCCACGACCGTGTTTGGTATCAGAATGTCGCCACTGTCTTCGCAACGAGCAACGGGAAGAGGACACTACTGCAAAAGTACGTGTGGTGACGCACACAGAAATTGAGTCGAAGTCACTGAGAGAGCAACAGCTCGCAGACACCACTATCGCACCAGTCTTAAAATTGAAAGAACTGGGACAGCGGCCATGCTGGGCGGAGGTGTCTGCGATGAGCGAGGACGAGAAGATCTACTGGGCCCAATGGGACAGTCTTCAGATCCGCGAGGGAGCCCTTTACCGGCGCTGGGAATCGCCTAGAGGCGACATAGCTTTGTGGCAGTTTATTTTGCCCAAAACCGAACGAGCAGCGATACTGCGACAACTTCACGACGAACCGGCGGGAGGACATCTGGGTGGAAACAAGACGCTGGGAAAGGTGCGCCAACGTTTCTACTGGCCAAAATGTCGTATCGAAGTAGACGCATGGTGTAGACGATGTGACATGTGCGCAGCGAAAAAGGGCACTGGCAAGAAGACACGATCACCTCTGCAACAGTATGACGTGGGCTGTCCCATGGAGAGGATAGCGCTGGACTTCATGGGCCCTTTCCCAGAGACCGATGCTGGGAATCGACATCTATTGGTGGTAATGGACTACTTTACAAAGTGGCCAGAAGCATATGCGTTGCCTAACCAGGAGGCTACTACTGTTGCGTCCGTGCTCGTCAATGAGTTCGTATCTCGATACGGCGTCCAAGCGGAGATCCACTCCGATCAAGGGCGAAATTTCGAGTCCGCAGTATTTACAGAGATGTGCCAGTTATTGGGCATCCACAAGACGAGGACAACAGCTCTACACCCCCAATCCGACGGCATGGTGGAGCGGTACAACCGGACACTTGGTCAGCAGCTCGCGATGTTCATCGGAGAGCATCAAGGTACCTGGGATCAGAAGCTTCCTTTGCTTTTGATGTCGTATCGGTCGGCCGTTCACGACACCACTGGGTACACGCCGAGTATGTTGGTGTATGGACGCGAAATTACAATGCCCGCCGACTTGATGTATGGGCGCCCTGACGAAGAGCCTATTGAGTACTGCAAGTACGTGACTGACCTACGTGACCGTTTAGAATCTGTTCATGAATTCGCTCGCTCACAGACCCAGCTGACACATGGCAGAGCGAAGCGCCACTACGATCTTCGTGCTGACCACAATCGGTTTGATGTTGGCGATCCTGTGTGGATGAACAACCCCCAGCGGAAGAAGGGCATGTGTCCCAAGCTAGCCAAACAGTGGGACGGGCCGTATTACATAGCTGACCGGATCAACGATGTCCTGTATCAGGTGCGACATGGACCACGTAGAACACCGAAGCTGGTGCACAAGGACCGACTGCGACGGTATCGAGGCGCGCCTGTGGACACCCGATGGGCTGCAATCGCCAGAGACAACCTACGACGACATTCTGGTCCGGGGCAAGAACAGTCGCCGTCGACCAGCAGACGACAGCCGTCAAGTGAAGCTGCGAGAGAACAGTTGTCGCCGACGGACAATGGGTTAAGGGCCCTTCCGCGGAAGACTCAGAGAAAGAGGAATAGACCTGCACGATATCGTGACTGATTTTTCCCTAGTACATGTTTGGACTATAATTATGGTGACAGAGTTCCGTCATGTAGAGTAGTACATGCTTGAACTATGACTATGTAATGACAGAGTTCCGTCACGTACAGATTGTAGTGTAGTATCTGCTTGAACTGCATTTAGTTAGACGGATAATGTCTGATTGTAGATGATATTGAGTGTAGATTATTGTTTGATAACTTTAGTTTGTGTCATAGGTGAGTTGCAATAGAAATCAGTAACCAGGGACGGTTACGGCTGAGGAGGGGGCAGTGTAACAGAAATCGTGTATTATGTTGGTGTACCGGGTTCGGCCGGGGACGTGTGGGATTCGGGGAGGAGGGGGGGGTGAAGAGGAGTGACGTAGTTGTTGTTTTATTGTGAGCGAATCGACGGGAAAGTGTTCTAGACTGTGGTTCCGAGAATACCTCATTTGATTGTTGTTCATTCTAGTATGACCTTCGCGTAGTTGGTGCATGTTGTAGCGTCCGCTGTAGTTTGAATTTGAAGCAGCTGGGTACTGCTGTTGCGAAATAAAAAAGTTGCATTCGCCTCGGCAGTGTTTCTTTACCGCACCGGACGACACCTAACCACCCAAATCGACTCACCCATACCGCTCGGGGTCCGGCAACAATTATGTACAATTAACTACACACCACATGTCAAATAATATAATAAACAGGTGTTATGAATTTATGTATGAATCAGTGACAACTATTCTGATGGCACGCCAAGAAAGTTAAATACATAAGTGAACAGTCTTTTCTTAATATTACTGTACTACCGAACAAAAATTAAAACAATCAATAAATGTATCTATAGCACTATAATAGGCTGACCGCAACAATAACATCTGCTGCCATTGACACAACAACATGAACGCCATAATAAATGTACTATATA